>JASDQU010308347.1:206005-220309 GCA_032191745.1 Picea mariana | reverse complement strand
TTGGTTGATTTGTCAAAACGTCCACCTCTTTGACTAGCTAACCCTAACCCTAAAACAACAACAATATAGGTGACGTCATACCTGTTAAAAACCTTGTTTGGCCTTAAAACGTTTTGACATTGTCATCTATTTGATAGACCTTGAGTTGTTGATTACATTCATAAGCTTGTTTGACAAAACGTTCTTCTCATTGTCTTTAATTTTGACCTAATACTAGGGCTGATGTCACCCTAAATCTGCAATAGTGACGCAGCAACAATATTTATATGAGCAGCTTTGTGATATTTATGGCATTGTGATAATACAAAGATTTGATTTTACACATTGAATGCCAGTATCTCTTGTGTATTTATTGAAGAAGTGACATAAAATATAAGCTTTTATTGCAATCATTGACTTCGTCAATAATTACTTTCATTAATGCTCATATGTATAAAAGATAGTCATTGATATTGTGAAGTACTAACCACTGCAGCACACTCTTTTAGTTTTATTTGCCTTGTCTCGCAAACAGGTGCCATCCAGTGGAATATCTTCTTCTTTTTGACTATCCATTTGGCAGTAATCTGTGAAGGGAAAGCTTGCTCTAACCTTTGAAGCCTTACACCTTGATCCTTCTCCTTCAGAACCCCAGATTACTAGGGACGTCTCCCTTGGGATTAGCCACCCTAAATAGAAAGAGCTCCCCATCGAGGTGACAGTGGGTGGGGAAGTTCCTATTACGCCAGTTTGAGCCTTGACTCCAAGCTACTTAAACCTTTCCTACAAACTGTGCGATAACAGTCACCTAGGGCTTGGATTTTTCATAGCACTTTGATGACCTTCTTATAGAAGAGGAGGAGAAGGTTCTCAGGGACATAGAAAGAGCCTTTGCTGAGGAAGTTGAAAATTGGATACTGAACTCTTGCATGACTTGGTTAAAGGAAGACGACTGTAATACAAAGCTCCACAAGGAAATGAGGAGAAAGAAAATTGACATTAGTAGGGCCAAAACTGATTCAGGATCTGTCCTTAATAATGAAGATGATATTAGAGCTTATGTAGGGGATTATTATAGCAATCACCTTTCTGCTGATAGATAGGATTTTTTTGAATTTCAAAACCAGATGTCAAGAAATATGTTGACTTTGGTTACCCAAAATAAAAGTACGTCCTACTTAAACTTATCACATTGGACAAACTCCATGATGGAGCTTTCTCACTTTATTAATGTGAATTTTCCAGGTCCTATCAGCTGCCTTCTTGGTCTGTCTTTGACCAAGCAAAGGCTCTAAGTTTTCTGCTGTCTTCTTTTTAATTTTCTGCTGTTTTATAACAGCCAACAGTCATTTTAGTTTTATGCTGATTGTTATGGTTGTAGTCTCAATTTGGGTGCTCTAGCATGTAGTTTCAGGCATAGGAAATTAGTACATACATCTCAAATAACTACAACACACCTAATACATCTTTTATGCTGAAATATGGACAGATCTAAGAGCTAATAACATGCATTTGTAGACAGTATTTTTGGTCAACATGACCCTGGACAAAACCCCCCCAGGGAAAACCAGTTTTAGATCTAGATGTATATAATGAGGTAAAGCAAATATGGGTTACAGTAAACACAATACAAGATGGAACCTGATACAATAGCAACTCCAGAAGAGAAGATATACAAGCTCAAACTGCCAGAAGCACTCCAGGATGGTGCACCCCACATGTAAACTGCCAGATCTACTCCAGAAAACAACTGTGATGCCAGAATGAAAAACCCCTCCATAGGAATGAAGCCCCTGCTGCTGTCCTCACACTGCAACTGATATCACTGAAATCTGATGGCTAGAAATCCCACTAGGAAGGAAATAGCCTGCCAAAGCCATGCGCCCTCCTCAACAGAAGAATCTCTCCAGTAAATAATAGATGAAAGCTGCTCCAAGCTGTCCTCCATGAAAGCTAGTGGCCTCCTCCTACAATCCTCATGCATCTGACCTCATCTCCATAGCTAGAGTACTCCTCCTCTCATGAGCAAAACCCTCTATGAACAATGCGCCCTCCTTTGTCTCCTTTGCCCCTCTTTAGGCAAGAATAGGGTAACCTAAGATTAGATGGTTGAGATCAATCCAAATGAAGGGATGAGATCTCACCAAATAAATCTAACTCATAACCCACTTTTGGGTTAAGTTCCCTAAGTCTACTTATGTCTCCAAAATCACCAAAAAGTGATTTAATGTTCACTTTTGCCAAAAGTGACCAAAATGCACTTTAACCAAAGTCAAAGTACAAATAGACAAAAGTACTAGGTACAAAGTGACTAAACCTTCCCACATGTGCTAAGGAGGCTAAAAGCACATGGGAAACACCTCCCAAGGTACAAATCTCAACAATTAAGAGGCCATGGACCTTGAAGGTACTTAGGACTTCATCAAGGAATTCCTTCTGGTTGCAGTTAAGGAGTGAAGGGTGGAGACTAGAGTAAAATGTTAGGGGCTTTGAACTTTGCTTTTGTAATTTAAATCCCCAAAGATGAGGAGTCAGTGTCCCTCAACAGATTTAAATTTTAGACCTATATATTAATATATTATATACTTGTAACATGGGTACAAAGTTGTCACCAAAATAATAGCCAAGAGATTGCAGGGGATCCTTCATCATCCGATCTTGGGAGACATGGGTTTGTCAAAGGAAAACAACTTCTGGACAATGTGATAGTAACCCAAAGGCCTTCTTGTGAACCAAAACCTGTAAATCCCTTCTGTATTAATTACTGGGAATGCATTCCACATAAGATTGGGCAAGAGGCAATTTGGTTCTACTTCTCTTGATTATCAAGTAAACAGATTCTGAGCTGATAACTGATCTAAGGCCTGGACTGGGACATCTAAAATGGCCTCATTGGCCTGAAACATGAATGTAACAAAATGAGTTTTGGCTTCAGCCTTGCTAATTGCCTTTGAAGTTTAAACAAAATGCTGACTTAAATCTTGAAACATAAACTGAGAATTCACACTGAAGCATTATGTCTACAAAAGGATTGGAACTGTGTCCATATACAAATTTATTTTAGGGGTCTATACTAATGGTAAAACATGAAGAGTTGAACCTGATAAATCTGGTTATCTGGAGTCTGTTGTTGATCATTTGGCTTAATCTCCTCTTTAATCACTGCTGGGGAAGGGGGTTCCTCCGATGTTGATTCTTCTCCTCAGCTGGTGAGCAGAATTGCAGGAGTAGCGATTCTGGTATACAGCTTTCCTTGTATGGCTCAAGTTGTCTTTGATTATTGAGAGTTCGGAAAAAACAGAGTCAAGGTCATCCTTGAGGGAATTTGCCAGCTGTTCATACTTCTGCTCTAGGCTGTCTAGCCTTGTTCCTAGACCCAACAGGGATTGTTATACCTTGTCTCATTTGAGCAACTACAATGAAGACATTTCTGCATGCTCTAGGGTCTAGAGTGTATCAGGCCCTGTAAAGGTACTGGTTCTCTCCTCCTTCCTGAGTTTCTTTCTTAGATGAGTCACTCAAACCAGCTGCTTCCTTCTGGGGTGAGGCCCTCAGCTTTCCCCTTGACGACATGGGGCATATCACTTAAATTTGGGGCTCTGGCTGGGGTTTTTCTAACTTCACTCTTCCATGGCCTCCCATATTTGCGCCATTGACTTGTTTTTTCTGTGGTCTCCATTCAAACTTTAGAGAACATGCCAACTTCTATGGATGAATCTATCTTCCTTGCCAGAGCTCTGCAACTACAGTTCGAGAGGTAAGCATTACCTTTGTACAACTACAGTCATTGTTGGTTGTCCTGTGAAGGATCCTCATGATGACTAAGAATAAATGATAACAATATTTGGAGGTTGCTTCCATCTTTGAAAAGATGATTTGATAAATGGAGTAAAGTTTCAGGGGTGAATCTCCTGCATTCAAATATATTATTGAGATCTGAAGGTTCTAAAGTTTAGAACATGTCAAATTCTAGTATGGCCTATCCATAGTTATATGGAAGTTTGGAGGTTTGGTTCCTTTGTTACAAACTTTAAGAGATCATTCTGCTAATCCTCCTCTTCTTTCACTGAATTTGGAAACCATCTCTTTTGACTTTTGCCCTCTTCTTGATAGCTAGGTCAGCTAACAAATATGCTACTTTATTAGCTGTGTCTGAGATTAATATAGAAGCTTTCCTCCAAGTTCAGTAATGCATCTTGGGCAATCCTCACGAAAGGTCTTCTCCCCCCTCAAAAAATCATTAATTATTTTTGATCTCGTCCTGATATTACTTTGCTATAATTTAAGGTCAGTCCAAGTTTGATGTTTCCATTAGTCCTACTATTTCATCTTGATTATTTGCCCTGGTGCCAATGTTTTGAGTATAGATTGCTAAGAACTTGCCTTGCTTGTCTCTAGCTACTGCCTAGCTCCAGCTTTGCCAGAGTTACCTTTTGGCAGCCTCATAAAAGTTTATTTTTGATCCACACTTCTGGGGGTGGTTTCCAGATCTGCTGGGTAATCTAGGATGCCCTAAAGACCATCCTTCATCCGTAGTGCAAGCATGTTAACAATTATTAACTATGGTAATTACAAAAAACAAAGGCCATCTGGCCATGATAATATTTAGAATGTTGATATTTTTGAAACATTATAGCATCATTGTTCTCATAATATTTTCATTTTTTATGATTTTATTGGACCATGCAGGTCAGTCCATTTGCCGTGGCAGTTACATGCCATAGGTTTGTATCTTTGCTTGTGTTTAGGTGTGTGAATGTGTTGATGCTCTTTACCCAAAGTGTGTATTTTGTCATGTCGGATAATAAATGAGGATGCTACAGTTTCTACAATTTTTCTCAATGGGGATGCTTTTCCTTATGCAAGAATTTGTTTTGTGCCATTGCAAACTTTCTTTTTTTAAGAGAAGACGCCACCAATACCTGTTGAAATACCTTGCTCTGCTAAATTATTTTATATGCAGAAAATTTCTTCACTATGAACTTTGCACAGGAGTTGCAGGTTTTGTACTAACAAGTCTTTGATTTACAGGTGCATGGACCAGAAGCTAGTATGACTGGCATATGCAAGAAGGCTATTGATTATATAACAGATGCTGACTAATTCATCAAATGTTAATGTGAACTATTATTTAATATCAAGTTAAACCGACAAATGGGGACCATATTTGAATAATGGAGTAGGCTGTCTTGTGAGACAATGTTGTGTTAGATTGGTGACTTTTACATCTACCATGTCAAACTATGTAGGATGTAAGATCTCTTTGTTTATGGGTGAGTTGTCTCTCTGAGTTTGGACTGTTAGGTGCTCAAGTTTACAATTTGATATATTGCTTCCAATCATTTCTCAGTTCAAGAAAATAATCGAGACTGAAGACTTTCAGGAGTGTATTGTATGTTGGATTTTTCAATGAGCTATGGCTCATGTATTCTTTTAAATTTTCTGTTAACTATTACTTGAACCATAACTACTGCAGCAAACCAAGATCACAAGAAGAATAACCATGCACAACTACATAAGAAGTATCCTGGGAAACCCTTTTCAACAAGGGAAGAAAACCCAGCCAATCCTTTGCTATATTTCTCAAGAGAAAGACCTCCCACACCATCACCAAACCTAGCACACAAGAGGGTGCTGTAATTCTCATAATTTCAGATCACAACTTCTGAAATCATGAGATGACACAATGATAAGTGTGTTTCCTCAATGGAGATTCACCTTTATTTATATAAGACTTGTCACATCAAATGATGTGTCTATTGGCACAATAGGGCCGACATCAATAACTCAAAATATAATTAATAATTACCATATTAATTATCTTTTACATTAAGGTGGGGCCGACCTGTACCCTTTACATAATCAACAGGGTTACAGGTAAGTCCGACTCTTGAACAATATAGCAAGGGATATCATACACCCACTAGTGCTCAGCCACTAGGATCACTTTCATCTGTGCTCATCCACAGGCACGTCCAACTCAACAGATCTTCTTTCCCACTGCATTACACAGGAGAGTCATCTGGAGTTCATCATCTCAACGCTCTGCTGAGAGGAGGCTAATACATCGTCTTCATCTCTGTCTCATAATGATGCACCCAGCTCATGGGAATTCACATGTTCACCTTGTGCTCAGCCACATGCACGTCCAACTCAACAGATCTCCTTTCTCACTGCGTTACACAGGAGAATCATCTGGAGTTCTTCTCAACTCTCTGTAAGGAGGAGGCCAACACTACGTTCCAGTTCTGTCTCAGATAGGAACCACACACCCATCTCAGGGACTCTCTCTCAGGTTTGTGTCCTGGAGGATGCCTCACGCAGCTGTAATCATCAACATTGTATTTGGTTAAACCATAGTTTTAAAAAATGGAACCGGTCGAGGGTCCAACCTGAATCGGAATCGGTTTTTTAAAAAATACATAAAATATTTAAATTTTAATGAAAAAATACATTTTAAAGATTTTAAATCATGCTTCCAAAGCATTAGAGACAATTAGAGACAACATATCCAAAGTATTCTCGTGAATATATCAAAATGGCACCAAGTGCAATACATAACTAGAGATCGAAACATAAATACATAATCAAGGAGGCTCTAAATGGCCTTGGTCCTCTATAGACCACAACAACAAAAAACATACTAGCAAGATTCAAGACTACAAGTCACTATCTCATTGATCAACATGATCAACGATCAATCATCATTATTGCTAGAAGTAGAAATGACATGGGCATCCTCGCCCTCGATATCATCATTTGACTCAGACTCGGACTTGAACTCGACCTCAGACTAATCACCATCAGGGACATTTGTGACTATGCACTCTGAAGTTGCACTAGCTGTAGTAGTACAAGTACAACCGCGACGAGGCACACGAGGTATATGACAACGACTACGCCTGCCTGCAATGCCACTAGGGCCTGCCTGTAGTTCCACTAGGGCCTGCCATGTCTGACACTAGAATCGGACCGTGAGGCCCTAATAGTGGATCTGCATCCATCTGAACATGCCCTGCTAACTCCGCCTCCAAATCATGGTCAACATCAAACTCTGGTGGGTGAGTCTCCGCTACCCAATCTGAAGTTGGATCAACATCATCCAACCCAATAGGATTTGAATCGGGTCTTTTGTTCAAAAATTGGTTGCGCCTTAGCCGGAGGTTGTACTGCACGAAGACTAGATCATTTAACCATTTCTGTTCTAAACTGTTTCTCTTCTTCGTGTGAATCCTCTCAAAGACGGACCAATTGCGCTCACACCCAGAAGCACTACAAGTTTGACTCAACACTCTAATTCCAAAACCCAAAAGCTCCCAAATGATGAATGAGAGAGGCGTGAGGCACTTAGAGGGGACTGATTTGTCTTTATAGGCTGTTGTTAGGGTTTAGAGGAGGTTAGGGCTTTGCTTAAGCAATTTTTTTTTTTTTTTTGAAGTCCGTGTGCGTGCATGAGGAAAATCGAATCGAATCGGCCGGTTTATGACGGAAATTGACGGTTTGGTACCGATCTGGCCAATTCGGTACCAAGCTGGCCGGTTCGGTCATAAACCGGCTGACCGGTTCTGTTTTTGTCCCGGTTTGAACCGGTAACTAAGCTAACCAGATGGTTCCGGTTTGACGGTTTTTAAAACAAGGGCTTAAACCACATTGAAGATACAAGATTGTGAACACCTGCCTAACTATTCTGAAAATCTGAACTAGTTGTTTGGAGAATTATGAAATGCTAATCTGTTTGAGGAAAAACAATAAGGGACAATTTCATGTTCCTATGACAGAAATTTCTCTCGCTTTTTCTTTGAAGGTTTTGTAAATAAGATTATAGGATTGTTTATATTGATGATATTTGAGTCCTCTTGCATTATTTTGCAAAAATCCTAAAGGTAAGAAAACATTCTAGTAAAGATTTTGCAATCATAACATAAACTAAAAAATCTCATAACATAAACTACCATAACTAGATTGCAAGTAACCATATGCACATTAATGAATTTCATAATACTACAAAAAGAAAAATGAAACATGTATCTTTCTTGGTATAATCTTTTTGTAGCCTTAAACTTATCACATGAGAATAGAGCATGTTTAAGTATGGCCCGAGTTCATATTTAGTTAAATTTACAAAATTGGAAAGTTGTAACTTCAGTGGGCAGTTGATAGAAGAATTCAGTCTGGAATTGCTCCAAGCTCTTCACCGGGTTCTCCTTTGTAGATTCTGGTGGTCAAAGGGTCTCATGCAAGGTTACCAGAACCGGACCGGTCGACCCAAAAAATCGGAACCGAACCGGAACCGGAAAAAAACCGGATCAAAAAACCGGTCACTAAAAATACATAAAATATTCAAATTTTGAAAAAAAAAAACATATTCATGTGCATCCATGTGAATCCAAACCAGAATACAAAAATTTGCAAAGTTTCTCATATATATATAACAAGTAAAATTGTATAAAACCAAAATAGCACTAACAGTAAGTGGCAAGTGCACTCCAGAGTCCATAGTCATATGAATATTTGGATTCTGAATCAAAATACATCATCAAAAAGGCTCTAAATGGCCTATAAAGTCCAAAAATAACTCTAGAGTCTAGGCTAGAGGCTAGAGAGTAGAGACTACTCAATCTAATAGTTTGAATCTGCATACTGAATCTCAAACTCAGAGGACTCAGACTCAGACTCAGAGTCATCATCTACATCCTCAACATGAGTAGACTCAACAGGGGGATTCCGAGCCTGGTTTGATTCCCTTGGTCTAGGGGGATTCCGAGCCTGGCTTGAGTTTCTTTCTTTTTTAAAAAAAATTTGCAAATCCCCTCACTTTTTTGGTTGTTCTGAACCAAAAAAAAAAAATCCCGAAAAAACCGGTTTTGTGCGGATGGTTCCGTACAGAACCAGTCAAAAGCGGTTTGAATGTACGGTTTGAACCAATAAACCCTGTGAACCGGTCGGACTGGTCGGTTCTACCGGTTCTGGTCCAGTTCTGGTAACACTGGTCTCATGTTGAAGATAAGCTTAATTAGTCAAATTTGCAAAATTGGAAAGGTGCAACTTCAATGGGCAGTTGATGGAAGGATTGGGTTTGGAATTGCTCCAGGACCTTAACTGGGATATCCTCCTCGAAAGCATAGATATCGCTGGTAAAAGGGTCTAGTGTTGAAGATAAGCTTAATAGATATTAGAGCTTGACCTTAAAGCTATTAGTGCTATAGTTCTACATTAACAGAATTTGGTTTTGCATGGTCATTAATTCGTAAGGGGATTATAATAGGTCCTCTATTTACTGTGATAGGCCTCAACCCCATAACCCCCACAAACTACAAATCTTGTCCTTGTCTCGGAAAGGAATCTTTCCTATATCATGTTTGGAACTGCGTAAAAGCTAGGGCAATTTGGAGTTGGATCTCAAACTTGTGTAGATCCATACTACACACTCCAATCACTTTAAGGAGGCATTGTTAGGGGATGATTTCTATTAGGCGGAATTATGTCCCTTGTGGCACCTTTTTCTTTCTATAGGGTTTTCTTGTCGATAATTAGCTAACATTGAGTTAACCAAAGCCACCATTCCATTTTCTTGTCTTCCTGTTCTTCTTGGTTCACACATAAGTCATTCAACCTTCTTCCTAAAGCCACTTGAATGTTGAGTAATTTCATCCTTTAGGACTTGCATAATAATATACTCAATTTGGGGAAAACGATTTTGTTCATTCTTGTTGTATTTTTCTTGCAAGCTTGTGGTTTTCACCTTTACATTGTGGTGAAGAATAAGTATTTTGATCCTTACTATCTCATTGATCTTATACTCTCTCTAAAGAACCTACATCATGAACATCCTTCAAGTTCTATTTTTTTTATTAATTAGTTGGCTATCTTCTTTCTGCGCAGTACATGCCTCTTTCGACATGTATTGAGCTTCTTATTAATTTCATGTAACGTCTCCATCCCAACATCATTTTTGTACCCTGGAAAATCCAAGCACTTTACTTCCTCTTGCTTCTTATAACTTAAGTAGTTTTTAACTGAAAATTTCCTAGATTTGGATGATCTGTGTCCATGCACAAGATAAAATCTGTAGAGATCCAATCTCATAATTTCGCAACTGCCTCCACATAATCTTGTAGAACAATGTCCCTTAGAAAGCCCCTAAAATCAGTTTTTTTCGTGTACTTTTTTAAGGTTTGAGAGGAGAATCATCCTCGTTGAAGTAAATCTTTGAATAACATCGCCAATCATTTATATAATGCTTCTATCTCATAGATGCAATGGAAAAATTAAGAAGTGAACATTCACTAGGATAGTGGCTAATTCCAAAGTTGAGTTCTAGGAACATAGGCTTGATGAACATGCTTGCGCTGCCTAAAACCATGTCTTGTCATTTAGAATTTCTTCCTGTTCTCGACATTCTCAAAGAGTAAAAAAAAAAGTTTTTTAAAGACCAACACATTGAGAAATGTTGATACACTTCTTTCTATGGCTCTTGAGTCTAATCCCTTAATTTTTCATACAACCATCAACAACGTCAACCTTGTAGATATATGTAGAACGTTGATGGAGTGATGACCACCGAGTGTGGTTCTTTGTTGGAGAGGACCAGCCCCATAAAGAAAAAAAGGTGTAATTTCATATACAATTGTGATTTCTATGGTGTGATGTGGCTACCAAAATCATATCAAAGATGAGCCCTAAAAGTTTCACACCTTGCTACTTCTTGATGAGAAGAATATTATCTGATGCGCTACTTTGAGTTGCAGTTGGTCAAGTCTTGCCAACACTAAGAAATCTTTCTCACTCAGGAAAGAGATAGAGTGAAACCCAAAACATAATGTAATAAGGGACATAACCTCATAATAAGGGCACAATTGAGGGAGATGTCTTGGTTGGAGAAAACAAAAAGTACTTCTATGCAAAGTAGGTCACCGAGAGTGAGTGAAATACACCCATTCTTCATTTCCTAGGCACTTGTCATTTCAGAGTTCAACAATTACTATACTAGACATAAAGATGAGAAGTCAACAACCTCCCTTCCTTGGATGTTAGGAGAATTGCTTAACAAAATAAACATTGTTTACTCTCTTTCACTTTAAGGAAGGAAATGAAAGGTAAAGACTTTCCTATTTGAAGCTATAGGTACACTTGTATGTTGATTCAAATAATATTTCATTACCTTACTTTGTTTCCTTGATTGCCATCCATTGTTTCGTTGTCGTAAGGCTAATCATATGGAATATGAGCTATTCATGTGTGTGCGATCAATACCTAGCAAGTTTTGTGTGGTTCAGTGACTAACCCCTACATATGCGCACAAGCACCATGATATAAATTGTCAACCATTGGATGTGCATCACCTAGGGGCTTCTCTTTCACATCTATATATAGGGAGGGATTAGAATGAGAGTTGGGGCCTTCATATAGATTGGTTGGTTGGTTGGAGGGAATTTTCCCATCCCAAAGTCAGATGACTCATTTTTCCATCCATAAAGTACTACCTATGGATGGATTTAGCGATGGAGTCCCTCTTGTTGAGCATTCAACGATGCATGCAGGAATAACCGGAGGAAATGACGACCCCCATAATAAATAGAAGATAAAGAGGAGTGGGGGGTGTCTAGGTAGGGAAAGAGATTCACCACCTGATTCTTTTGAAAGAGAGCCTACTTGCCTATGAACAACAACTAACTAATATAATAGTAGGGAACACAATTGATAATGAGAGAAAAGGAAAGTCAGAACGCATGAGTGCCCACCCTTCTTTTGTTTTTCACTCCACCAAACATAAATAAGGTGTAACATATTGAAATTATTGACCCTCACATTGCCTAGGTGGGCTAGGAATGCTCCTTTCTTGGGTGTGCTAAGTAAGTGAATGGATGACCTACCTATGTATGCAAGGAGGGTGGTGTTAATGTTTAAGCCATTATTATAGTTCTTTGCATTTCAATAGATAACAATAGCATAACACAAGATCACTGAGAAATACACAATCACAAGAGACACAATATTTATCCCGGGAAACCCTCTAGGGGAAGAAAACCCAACAAAACTTCCTTCTTATAGATAGCCAATACAATGCCAAGAGATAACTTAAACTAATACATAAGATCCTCTCCCAAAAGATGTGCCACTCTCTCTCCTTCTTCTCCAACTGCAGTTCTGAAACTTCTCTCTCAATGAGCAAGTGAGGTGTGTGTCTAAGTGAGGCGCTAGCCTCCTTATTTATACAAATCTGGCATGTGTGAAGTGTTTCTTCATTGGCAGGGCCGACTTCTCAAATTGGGTGGTTATAACCACCTTTATTATATTTTGGGGCCTCTTGATATATTCTGGGGCCGACTTCTTCTTTTTCCTTTTACAATTACATTATGACCAATCCATAAAAGGGGATTTGGTCCTTATACAATAGCCGACATGATCAATCCACAATGGGGATTGATCCAATGAATAATTTATCAAATAATAATAAGAATACACTTTGCAGTTACATTATTTCAACACTCCCCCTTAACAAGAAGGGTATTCCTTAGCAACATCATGCGAGAGAGAGGACAACATCATCAACAACATCAAGTGGGTGAGAGGACAACATCATCAATATCATCTTGGAACACTGACTGGCGTATCTATAAATCATCGANTCCTTAGCAACATCATGCGAGAGAGAGAGGACAACATCATCAACAACATCAAGTGGGTGAGAGGACAACATCATCAATATCATCTTGGAACACTGACTGGCGTATCTATAAATCATCGAAAGTTTTCTTCATCGACAACATTGTCATTCTCAAATGAATGCAATCATCATCTGCATCAATATGTGTTAGTATAAAAGTGACACATCATCATCATCACAGCACGAGGCTGGCTCATCATAATACATGACTGGATTTACGTCACAACTGTCAAGCTGGAAGCTCAGTACTCGTCTTGCTTTACGTCACAACAATCAAGCTGGAAGCAAGATACTAGACTGGCTTTACGTCACAGCTTCTCAAGCTGAAAGCACCATACTAGTCTCATCTCAACGTCTTGCTTTACGTCACAACACTTAAGCTGGAAGCAAGATACTATACTGGCTTTACATCACAGCTGTCAAGCCGGAAGTGCAGTACTAGTCTCATCACATCGTCTTGCTTTACGTCATAACCATTAGTTGGAAGTAAGATACTAGATTGGCTTTACGTCACATCTGTCAAGCCAGAAGCACAGTACTAGTCTCATCTCATCGTCTTGCTTTACGTCACAGCAATAAAGCTGGAAGCAAGATACTCGTCCTAATTTACGTCACAACAATCAAGTTGGAAGCAAGATACTAGACTGGCTTTACGTCACAACTGTCAAGCCAGAAGCATAGTTCTAGTCTCATCACATCATCTTGCTTTACGTCACAACAATGAGGCTGGAAGCAAGAGATGTCTCATCACAACAACTACTCCCCCTTTCGAGGAAGGTCCTTTCAGACTACCAAGCTTATCTCGAAAGTGCTCAAACTTTACATGATATAGAGGTTTGGTCAACACATCAACAACCTGTTCATCTGTGCTAATGTACTGGAGCTTTAAGGCTTCTCTTTGCACCATGTCACGGACGTAATGATATCGGATCTCTATGTGCTTCGACCTGTCGTGGAATACAGGATTCTCTCTCATCTTTATGCAGCTCTAGTTGTCACATAGGATCGTGGTTGCTTCCATCTCTAGGTCAAATAGGTCGGTCAACAACTTTCGAAGCCATTTAGCTTCGCAGCTGGCAGAACATGCAACAATGTATTATGCTTCTGCTGTGCTGAGAGCAATGCTGGATTGCTTCCTACTCTGCCATGAGATCATGGCTGATCCCAAACTGAAACAACATCCTGAAGTGTTTTTCCTGTCAGAAACACTTCTTTCCCAATCTGCATCAGTATATCCACACAATGTGAAATCATGATCTCCATCATAGCTGAGACCACAATCTATTGTACCCTTAAGGTACCTCATCACATGTTTTGCAACCACTAGGTGAACATGTCTGGGTTCTACCAGAAACTGACTCAAGGTGTTCATAGCAAAACAAATGTCTAGTCTGGTGTTCGTCAGGTACATCAACGATCCAATGATCTGTCTGTATAGCGTGGCATCAATCAATTCTAACGAAGTGTCAACCAACAACTTCAACTTCGCTTCCATGGGTGTATTCATGGACTTGCATTCCAACATGTCGAATCTCTTCAGGATTTTGACTGCATACTTCCCTTGATTAAGGAAGATCCTCTCTGGACTCTGCCATACCTCAAGACCTAAGAAATAATGCATTAGGCCAAGGTCTTTCATTTCAAATTCTGAGGCAAGT
>JASDQU010308347.1:192484-205955 GCA_032191745.1 Picea mariana | reverse complement strand
AAATAATGCATTAGGCCAAGGTCTTTCATTTCAAATTCTGAGGCAAGTCTCTTCTTACATTCAGTGATGAGTTTTTCTTCTTCAGTTAAGAATAAGTCATCCACATATAGCAATAATTTTACTGGCTCATCGTTCATGACCTTGAAGTAGAGGTTAGAATCTGCTTTACTCTTGGTAAAGCCCAAGCTTGTCAGAAAGTTGTCTATTTGGCTATACCAAGCTTTAGGAGTTTGCTTCAATCCGTACAATGCTTTCTTCAACCTGCAGACATGAGACTTCCTGTCTTCAACTTAAAATTCTTGAGGTTGCTCTATATACACTTCCTCTTCGATGACACCATTTAGGAAAGTTGTCTTCATGTCCATCTAGTGTAACTTCCACTTCATCTTAGCTGCAAGAGCTATGATGGTTCTGATCGAAGTGTATCTGGCTACAGGAGCGAATGTCTCTTCATAGTCAATGCATTCCTTTTGAGAAAAGCCATGAGCGACAAATCTTTCTTTATACTTCTCAATACTTCCATCAACAACATGTTTTATTTTGAAGAGCCATTTGGAGGATACCACATCTTTACTCTTCGGTCTGGGAACTATTTCCCATACTTCGTTCTTTATTCTGGATTGGTATTCCTCTATCATGGCATCTGCCCATTCTTTCCTCTGAATGGCTTCTTCAAAGTAGGTAGGCTCCTCCTCTAGAAGATCACACATCAAAGCCGTATAACTGGAGAATGGCTTTGGTCTTTTCACTTGTCTCGTAGTTCCTTCAGGAACACCATACTTCTCTCCATCTTGAATAAGCTCTCTAGCCCAAGCTGGCTATCTTTTATGGAGGATCGTTATCTGAGGAGGTTCTTTAACTTCTAATATATCATGGTCTTCTAGAATTTCCTCATCAGGGGAAGTTATGACTTCCCTCACTGGTTTTGCGGCTCTGGGAACCTCCCTCACTGCAGTTCTGGGGATTGCGGGTTCCTCTTCATATACTTCTTCAAGCTGGCATCTTCTTGATTTCTTGAGCGCTGCATCTTCATCAAAGGTCACATCCCTGCTGATCTCAATGTGATGGTGACCTGGTATATAGATTCTGAAGGCCTTGCAGACCTCACAGTATCCCACAAATATTCCCTTCTTTCCTGAAGGTTCTAGCTTGTTTCTCTTCTCTTTCGGTATATGAATAAATATTGGGCAGCCAAATATTTTGAGATGTGTTACCTCTGGCTTCTTTCTGGTGAACATCTCTTCCGAGGTCTAGAGCCCAAGTGCACTATGCGATAATCAATTCTGCACATATACAACTGCCATTGCTACTTCTGCCCATAAGCACATAGGAAGATCTTGATCATGGATCATAGTCTTCACAACTTCTATTATCGTTCTGTTCTTTCGTTCAGCTACACTATTTTGTTGGGGATTATAGGGAGTAGTGAGTTCCCTCTTGATCCCAACATCTTTGCAGAAGTTCACAAACTCTTTTGAGGTATATTCTCCTCCATTATCTGACTTGAGTATCTTAATATTTCTTTCAGAAAGATTCTCTATCAAGGCTTTGAATTCCTTGAACTTGTTGAACACTTCATCTTTAGATTTCAAAAAATATACCCAGGTCTTACGAGAATAATCATCAATAAATGATACATAATATACATACCCACTAATGGAGGACGATGGCATTGGGCCACATACATCTGAATGAATGAGCTCTAGGATTCCTGCTTTGTTGTCTCTCTTCGAAAAAGGGTTCTTAATGTTCTTCCCTTGTGCACATCCATTGCATACGCCTTCATGGTCAACCTTGAGTTCTGGCAAACCTGTGACTGCTTTGCATAGGTATGGTAGTTCCTTGTAGTTGATGTGAGCTAATCTTCTATGCCAAAGTTCACATGAGTTTTCAATGGCATGGGTCATGGAAGCCTCTGAGTGACCCTTTAGTTTATACAAGCCATTTTCTTCACTTCCAATGATGATTGCTTCATTTAAGGTTTCTCCTTTAGCCCACATAAGAACTTCTCCATCTATAAAGGCAAATCTAAAGCCTTTCTTTTCTAAAGCCGAAATGGAGAGAGTAGGTTCTTTGTCAAACCTGGTACATACAATATGTCCTTTATTTTTAGTGAATTCCCTGAATTCAGTTTGTGGTTTGATTCTCCCACTCCCTTGATGGGATATTGGTAATCATCTCCAAGTGTCACTTTCTGAGAAAACTCATTTTCTGAGATACAAGAGAGAATCTCTCTTTGTCTCATCATGTGCTCGGATGCACCACTATCAATGAGCCAAGCGTCCTCTCCAGGTGTTACAGATCTTGAGAGGGCCGAGATTAAGACATGGTCTTTGATATGCTCTCTTATCATCTTTGCGGGTGGCTCTTCATTTTCGACTACACGTGCATGGTGCCTCTTATGTTTTCTCTTGTATTCTTCTCGTCTGTCTGGACAAAATTTCGCAATGTCTCCCATCTTGTCACAATGATAACATTGTACAGATGAGTAATCTCTTTCCCTTCGCTGTCCTTTCTTCTGAAATCTCCTTGGATGAGATTCTTTATTATTGAATTTGTTTGGTGGTTGAGACTCTTTGAGTCTCCTTTTGGAAGTAGGGTTTCTTCCTTCCTCTTTTGGTGTGAGTAGCTAGGGCTTGATCATCATCTCTTGCCAGTAGCGCTTCACGGTTAACTACTCTTTTTTCTTCTTGGATGCATTCTTTCCATAGACTATCAAACTTCAGTTTCTCCGTTCTGGCACATATCGTTTGGATGAATGCATCCCAAGGTCTTGTGAGACCATTTAGGGCCATCATTATGAGTTCGTCTTCGTCTATGGTATCTCCAATCGCTTCTAACTGTTCTTTGAATTATGAGATTCTGGAGAAATATTCCTGAATTGTTTCTCCTTTCTGCATCCTTGTATTCTTCAGTTGAGTTCTTAGATTCATCTTCTGGTTTATGTTCTTTCCTTCATACAGTCTGGTCAAGGCATCAAACATTTCTTTCAGAGTCTTATTAAATGACACATAAGGAATCAGGTGGTCTTTGATTGAATCTGCAATGATTCTCTTGGCCCTAATTGTGTCCTTTTGATGCTTGGATTTTTCTGCAGCATCGTCGGGTTTCGGTATTTCTCCTTTGACGAATTTTGCTTGGTCATTCTCTTCAATAACAAGTCCAATCCTATACTTCCAGGAACATAAGTTTTCCACACCTTCCAGCTTGTCAACAAGATTAGTGCTTGCAGACATATTTTACTTGGAGCTAGGAAAATAAATGAAAAATGAAAATGCTTAAAATCAAATTCTGAACTTACCAGGAAGTATGCTTGGCTAAGGTGAGTAGCCTGGTGTGTTTGGATCTGAGAAAATCCAACTTTTGCTCCTCCAAACTTGATCTGCAGATTTTTGGACTGGTGCTTATGGTTTTCTAGTACCTCTAGTACTCTGGTACTTATGGTATTTCTGGTACATTGGTTTTTTGGTACTTCTGGTACTTTGTGAAACTAGGGTTTCACTTTTTGGGAGATCCAGCCACTGAAAAGGTGTGCTGAGAGTGCCAAAGTAATCCTTGGGGGAGGGTGCACTTTTCTAGGTGGTTTTAGGGCTGAAATGCTTCACCATAAAAAATCCCTAATTTGCATGTACGACAATAGTGACGTTTTTCACTTTTCTCTTGTGAAAGATGCTCTCTTCAGCTTGGCTCTGATACCATGTTAATGTTTAAGCCATTATTATAGTTCTTTGCATTTCAATAGATAACAATAGCATAACACAAGATCACTGAGAAATACACAATCACAAGAGACACAACATTTATCCTAGGAAACCCTCTAGGGGAAGAAAACCTAGCAAAACTTCCTTATTATAGATAGCCAATACAATGCAAAGAGATAACTTAAACTAATACAAATTATCCTCTCCCAAAAGATGCGCCACTCTCTCTCCTTCTTCTCCAACTGCAGTTCCGAAACTTGTCTCTCAATGAGTAAGTGAGGTGTGTGTCTAAGTGAGGCGCTAGCTTCCTTTTATACAAATCTGGCACATGTGAAGTGTTTCTTCACTGGCAGGGCCGACTTCTCAAACTGGGTGGTTATAACCACCTTTATTATATTTCGGGGCCTCTTGATATATTCTGGGGCCGACTTCTTCTTTTGCCTTTTACAATTACATTATGACCAATCCACAAAAGGGGATTTGGTCCTTATACAATATCCGACATGATCAATCCACAATGGGGATTGATTCAATGAATAATATATCAAATAATAATAAGAATACACTTTGCAGTTACATTATTTCAACAAGTGGCATACTTGGGCATGCAACCCTTCTTTCCCTACAATCTAGATAGGAACTAGCCAAGCAAGCTAGCTAGAGAGGCAAAAAGAGAGTTTCTTGTAGCGTAGGAAATAGAGGAGGGGGGTGGGGTAGGGATACTAGCCAAACAAGCTAGAAAAATGACAAAATATATGCCATAGCATGCTTAACTTTGTTAAGAGGGTGTCCTTTGTGATCTTGTGTGTGTTGATGTTTTGTAGTAGCGGGAGGTATTCCCTCCTAGACAACTTTTCTTAGAGAAGAAGATTCCAAGAAGTCAAAGGAAGACCATTGAACAGTTGAATAACGCCTCAGAAGAGGAGTTGGCCCACAAGAAAATAATAAAGTGGAAATAGAATTTCCAGGAAGAGAACTCAACCCACAGGAAAATAATAAAGAGGAAATAGAATTTCCAGGAAGAGAAGTCGACCCCAACTAAGTGACTGAACTAGTATAAATAAAGATGATGCCTTTCTCATTTTGAACACATACACTCATCTCATCTTCTCAGCTAAGAATGAAAAGGAGGCACAAGTCTGAGGCAACCCTAGGAGACGCAACAATTGGGGTTCTTGGTGGTTTCTCTTATGCGCTACCTCTAGAAAAGTTGCGCAAGGGTTGTGACACAGTTGTCTACCCTCGCTAGGGTTTGACAAGGAGAAGAGATAAGTTCTTGTTATATGGGTTTCTTCATTACTAGTTTCATTCTTGTATTGTATCATCAGAAAGATTCTCTCTAAGAAAAGTTGGCTGGGTTTTTCCTCGAGTTTGGGGTTTTTCGAAGATAAATCTGTCTTCTTGTGCCTGTCTATCTTCTTTTAGATCCTGCTTATATTTTTAGTAAATGGTTACTGAATGTTAAATGAAGAACACAATACTCTGGTAAATCTATTGCTATTGAAAATTTAAGAAATTCTAACAGTGTGAAGGGTGGGACCTTCCTTAGCATGGCTCTTTGGAAAGGGGCTAATTTCAAGGTGGAAAGGTCTTAAAATTCACCGTGATATCCTTCATCGTTAGATTGAGAGTAGAATCGATAAGATATCATTACTTGGTGATGGAAGAGAAAGACATATATAAGGGTGGATTTTGCCTTTATAGTAAGTGGATGGGGTGGTAAGTGAAGGATCAATGGTAGAAAGATAATAGTGGTTCCAGAGTCTCCTTATCAATAAGAGAATCTTCTTTGTAAAGTAGAGGGAGGAATATGGAGTGGAGATCAATTCAATACCTACTAGGTGAGATCTACCAGGACTCCTGAGAAGTTTGTGAAAGGTTAATTAAATGAGGTATCTTCATTTCCTAAGTTATATAAGATCTAATTAGATGACCATAGGCATTCGTGAAAGGCGAATAATATGCAATGCTCTTCCTTTACCAACAAATTTCTTCTTTGTACATGAATTGAATACTAGTTAGGAGTTCTCATGCCCTACTAGCTTCTCATGAGAGGCTTCTGAGGGGTTAATGGAGTTCTCCCTACTTGTTGTAGTTCTCCCAGGAGCTACTAGTTTTCTAGTTCCCCTTGTGAGTGAAAGGGCAAGGCGTAGTTTGTGGAGATTCCCTTGTAATTCTAGGGGCATGTAGCCTCTCTTTTTCTAGTTACCAAGCATTGGTTGTGCTTTTGGAGTGATCTCCCTTTCTCCCTACTTGGTTTTTAATGTGGGGCTTTGGGTATATATATTTCTAGTAACCAAATTCATTCTCATTGTCAAAGGGTATATGTGCTTAGGAGTTCTCTTCTTAATTATCATGTTTCTCATATTTTAAAAGGGGTTGTTCTTCCCTCTTTGTCTACTCATGGAGGGTTGCGTGTCGTTCTTCCCTCCCTATCTAGCTACGGGGCCTAACATGGTTGGGTATATCTCTATACTTTTAGTGATATTGATGCCTATAGATATGATTAAGATTTATGCCTCTCTCTCTCTCTCTCAATTCTTCCTTCATTACTAGAGAATGGTTTGACTGAGTAACAAATCTTGCTTGACTTGTTTCTGGCTCTATTGTGAAAGGGCTTGATGTATCTATATTTCCTTATGGAGAGACCAACTCCCTCTAATGGGCCCTCCTTTTGCTACACCTACCTTTCTTTAGGTAGATAGGCCATAAAGTGCTACCCCATAAAATAGAGAATCCTTGAAGGGAATATGGTAGTGATTTTCTTGAAAGGTAGGTTTGTTGAAATATTGTAACTGCAAAAAGTATTATATTTATTATTGATGTATTATTCATTAGATCAATCCCCTTTTGTGTATTGATCATGTCGGACATTGTAAATGACCAAATCGCATTTTGCAGATTGGTCAAACTCTAATTGTAATAGGCTAAATGAGAAGTCAGCCCCTAGAATATATTAAAGTGGTTATAACCACCCAAAATGAGAAGTTGGACTTGCCAGTGAAAAGACACCTTAGTTCACACCTGCCAGATTGTATAAATAAGAGAGGTGAGCGCCTCATTTGTTCACTCACTCACTTGTTCATTAGAGCACAAGTTTGGAGCTGCAGTTGGAGAAGAAGGAAGAGAGAGAGAGGTACATACCTGGGAGAGGACTTTCTGTATTGTTTGGTTTATTCTCTTGGCATTGTATTGGCTATCTATATTAAGGAGGTTTTTGCTAGGTTTTCTTCCCCATGAGGGTTTCCTAGGATAAATGATGTGTCTCTTGTGATTGTGTATTTCTCAGTGATCCTATCTATGCTATGGTTATCTAGTGAATTGAAAAGAAACCTAATAATAACTTAAACCTTAGCATGGTATCAGAGAAAATTTGAAGAGATCATCTTTCACAAGATAAAGAAAAATGTCACTGTTGTCGTACATGAAAATTAGGGATTTTTATTAAAGAAGGTTTTCAGCCTCAAAGTCATCTAGAAAAGTTCCCTAGCCCAAGGAACTCTTTGGCACCTTCAATGCACCTTTTCAGTGGGTAGATCTCCCAGAAAGTGAAACCCTAGTTTTCACAAAGTACCAGAAGTACCATAGTACCAAAAGTACTAGAAAACCAGAAGTACCAGAAAACTAGAAGCACCAGTCAAGAAAACCGTTGGTCAAGTTTGAGGGGGTAAAATTTGGATTTTCAGAAGTCTGACTGCACCAGCTTACTCGCCTCAACTCAGCGCATCTATCTCCTAGATCAGAATTTCAAAATTTGAAGTTTAAAAAATTAAGGTTTCCTCATAAAACCCTAAGTTGCAGTTGCAGTGTCAGAATCAGTTGAAGTATCAGTCATAGTACTAGTTGCATTCACCCTTGAAGTTGTTTTAAGATTTGGTGATCATTGTCGCTACTACCAGATGGTGCCAATACCTGCAAATGCTATCTGAGGTATGTACCCACATATGTTTAGATTGTTAATATTTAAAGGGTATTTGCAGGAGAAGGGATCTCTTGCCATAGATCCAAGAGGATCTCAAGATCCAACACATTTAGGGGAATAATGCAACCCAGGTTTGATTATTCTGATGTGCATCTATTTGATATGACATTATTTTGATCTAGATTGCATGTTGAAGCTATGACCATCATACTAACCTTTGGTCAAAATTAAAGTCAAGGTATTAGATGGATTAAAGTTGAGATCATAGAGTTTATTCTCTAACCCAACCTTCTATCAAGATAACATATTGTCCTAGTGAAGAAGACAGGTTGAAGAAAGCACTTGTCATCTTGAGTGAAGGAGACTTGGAAGAAAAACAACACACTCATTCTTTAGAACAAAATCCAGGTTCCAGGTTTGATTGATTAAGTTGATAAGATTCAAAACGTGCAAGTGTCAAGAAAACACTATAGTTGAGGTAGCAATCTTTGAAGAGTATTATACTTGGTAGCATGTGGGCATATTGAGATAAATGCTTAATGTAACAGATACAACTAACATCTCCTCTAGAAGAAACTTCTTGTGTTGATTCGAGGTTACCATGGAGGAATGTTAGATCACAACACTAGAAGAGTGTTGACCTCATTTCGAATTGTATTTCTTACTTTTGATCTTTGCTTCAGACAGGTCACAAGTGATAGCTCTAAAGGATATACTATGATGATTATTCGTGTCTTTGTTTTATCTACTATTATCAAAGGAGTATTATTCTTGCTTGTTGTTTTGTTGACCTCATTTCAGGTCATGGGTGATAACCCTAAGGAAGCTATAGTGAAGGTTGCAGAAGGAAACATATTAGATGAGATATGAAGCAGACTATGTACATGATCATATACACTCATGTACCAAAGACGATGAAGAAGAAGCTATCTTTTGATATTAAGAGTATCTCATATGAAGATTGATTGTAAGGAGCAGAAGGCTCCAAAGATGAATGAACATTAGAACAAGAACTCACAGTAGACTTGTTCAAATAAGAAGAAGCCACGTGGACCGGAAGCAGAATTCGTTTGAATCCTGACCCAACTTTTCATATTTAGACTTGGTATTCAACACCAAGTATACCTTGTAAGAGATGATAAATTCCTTGTAGACTCAAAAGAAATCAAGAGTAAGCCTGATCTCAGAAAGGATCAGATGAAGAGACATCTCCCAGGACTGGGAGACAGATGTCGTGAGAAGACTAGATCGTAGCTTCATAAACTTCCATGAGATATGAAATCTTCTGGGAAGATTCCCTTGTTTTACTAACAAAGAAGAAAAAGAGTAAAGAAAGACTAGGATATGGATTCTTCCGTGAGACTAGAAGAGAAGTCATTATTGAATTCCAAGATTGATCTATACAGATCAAGCATGTTGCATATGTACAATGCCTCATGTGTGTCCAGAGGATTCTCCCAACAAAAGGGATAAGACTATGACGAGACACTTACTCCAGTAATTGAAGAAATAGTTCCAATATTTATGAAGACAACCAGAACAACCATGATTCATATATAGTATGAGATACAGGGGGAGGAATCCCCATATTTTAAATGGAGTGGCAGTTGGTGCATTACATTAGTTGGGTCATGGAGACATGACTATGATAAAAGATAGCATTACCTCCATGAAAGAAGAAGAGCTATCTTCAGTATCAGTTATTGAGCCACTCTCAGTTTTAGATGAAGTTGTTGCCATGATAGAATAAGAGGAGTTACTCTCATATTTTGGCTGCCACAATGAGGATGAAACAGTCATTCTCAGCCGCAGAGCCCCTGCAGGAACAGAGTCCCAGTTCCAGAAGGCACTGTTGCAGAAAGAGGAGAGGAAATACTCCCAAACAGTGAGACAGATAGTGCTTTGTAGAGAGCACATAGAGCTAGCACATGTTTGTACAGATTGAGTTACAACTGAGCAAGTATACCAGATTGGTACAATGTAACTTGAAAATTTGGTTTGAAGATTGAAAATAGAAAGACTTAGGTCTGCAGGTTGAAGGAAGCTCTGTACGTATTGAAGCAAGCTCCTAGAGCTTGATTTACAGTTTCCTGAAGAGCTTGGGAGTTACCAAAGAGTAAAGTTGATTCTAACCTTTATCTCAAGGTTATGAATGATGAGCCAATGATGTTACTACTATATGTTCTTGACTTGGCTAGTCTAGGAAACCCTACTAATGTGTGTGTAGGATCAAAGGTTTACAACATATAAATGATCATACAAATAATAAACATGACAAAGGACTGCAAAATTTGTATTATGATATCTCTGTGGATTACAAAATGGCCGAATGCGGTTGAATAACTGACAATACTCGACTAGATCAACATACAAAGGATCTTAGCCATAATATAAATAAGCAACTGCGATTGAATAAAATAACAACACTCGGCTAGATCAAAAGACAAAAGGATCTTAGCCGAAATACAAATAAGCAACTAAAAGATAATACCCGGAATATGGGAGCACCGCGGAATCAATGAAGAATGATGGAAGACCTGGATGATCTTCTCGGTGACTAGGGTGTGTCTTTCAATATCGAAATCATCCAACTGGTGTCTTCCTCCTGGAATACACTGAATTATCTCTCCTGAGATGTGCCTCTTCTCCTCAATCACAAGTCATAATCTGCATAATGATGAATTAGGTCGCTGACCCTTCCTTTATAGCTTTCCAAAACCCTAAATCATGTTGAAACCCTAATTCACTGTTGACTTCCAAAACCCTAAATCATTGTTGAAACCTAATTCACTGTTGACTTCTATTTTTAGCTCATAATGACTTAAAATCTCTTTTAACACTTTTTAGCTCAATGTCACTTTCCGAATATAACACCTGTGACTGGAGTGACCTCTAGTAACCCTGTTTACCCCTCTTTGGCCCTGGCTATAGTCTATCGGGGCGATTTAGACCATTAAGCCTCCTCTCTGGAGCTCCTATTTGGAAAGGGACATTACAGTCCTCCATTTCCGAAATTGCTTGTCCTCAAGCAATACCATTCCAAGGTGCTGCAACACCTGCTCGTGCTCCCAAGTAGCATCCTCTACTCGAATCCCTCTCCATCTGATCAAACACTCTCTGATGACCCTGCTCCTCAGTTTTCGCTCCCAGAACTCCAAAACCTCCTCCGGAACTAACTCCAATTGTCCCTCCTCATCCAATGGGGGAAGCTCCTCTAATATGCTAATGAATTGTCCCACTGCCTTTTTGAGGCAAGACACGTGGAACACATTATGAATTTTTCTCCCCTCTGGAAGCTTTAGCTTGTAAGCAAACTCACCTACTTGGCGCATGATCCTATAAGGACCATAAAATCTGGGCTTGAGCTTCTCGGCCCCACTCTTATTCAGAGATGACTGTCTGTAGGGTTGGAGTCTCAAGAAAACCAAATCTCCAACCTCAAAGCTGCGCTCTATCCTGTGCCTGTCTGCACTTATCTTCTGTCGTTTTTGCACTGTCTACAGGTTCTCTTTCAACAACTTGAGAATCTCCTGACTCTCTATGATCCAATCCTTGGCCTTGGGAGCTCTTCTCTCCCCAAATACCAATTCTACCAAAGTGGGAGCATCATATCCATACAATGCTCAAAAGGGTGTCATACCAATGGACATGTGGAAGGTGGTGTTGTAACAATGTTCTCCTAAATGTAACCACTTTACCCACGTTCTCTACTGTCCTCCTACATAGTTCCTCAAATACCTTTCAACCCACTTGTTTCCAATCTCGGTCTGCCCATTTGTCTGAGGGTGATAGCTGCTGCTAGGTGTCAACTCTATCCCCACCAACCGAAACAACTCTCTCCAAAATGTCCCTATGAACCGACTGTCCTTGTCACTGACGATGTTCTTCAACAACCCATGAAGTCTGAAGACCTCCCTGAAGAAAATATCAACTACCTGAACTGCACTGTACTCTGTCAGTATGGCGTAGAAGTGAGCAAGCTTGGTCAATCTGTCGACCACTACATAGATACAGTCCTTATCCTGGACCTTGGGTAGACCCGTGATGAAGTCCATAGATATACTCTCCCATTTCTGCTCTGGAATGGGGAGTGGCTGAAGTAGCCTTGTTGGAAGAGCATGCTTTGACTTGTTTTTCTGGCAAGTCACACACTCACTGACATGTCTCATAACGTTCTGTTTGAGGCCCCTTCCATGCGAACCTCTCTCTGATCTGTCTGTAGGTTTTGAAAAACCCCTGATGGTTTGCTAGAGGTGAATCATGAACTGCGGTGAGGATATTTTTCTTAAGCCTTTAATCTAGCACCAAGTAGACTCTCTACAGCTGAAGCAAAGCTTCTTTCTCATAAGCTCTCACCCAGTCTCATCATCCAACTTCTCATTTCCCTTCCATTCTCTCTGGAATGGCTTCCTGTCTCGATCCCTCTAGGGCACAAATGGTTTGGAGAAAGTTTTAGTCTTTGGCACTGAGTTTGCCAAATCTCGAGTGCGAAGGATGGCATCCTGCAAAGTGGGAGGCATGTATGCCTTCACCCATCCTCTCAAAGGCTCTGTGAGTCCTTCTGTGAATAGCATGATCAGCCTGGGCTCTGATATATCTGTCACTGCCATGACTACCCGCTGAAACTCTGTGATGAACGCCTCTATTGTGCCAATTTGTCTCAACTGGGCTAGATCCCTGAAGTGTATCTCAGGATCCTTCCTGTCAAACCTGTCCATGAGCCTATCTATAAACTCCCTATAGGAGGTGATGCGACTGTGACCCAATGTCACCAGTCCATGATACCACCACTCGTGTGCCTCACCCTCCAAGTGTAAGGTCGTGAAACTGATGGCCTTTGTCTCGGTCATCTGGTTGAGCTTGTAATACGTGTCTAGCTTCTGTACCCAAGCTTTGGTGGTGTATTTGGACGATTCATCGAAAGAAGGGATGGTGAGTTTCCCAACTTTTTGGATGAAATCGAGGTTATGCCCCTGCTGTTGTTGTGGTCCTCCCCTCTGCAGCTCTCTGGGGCAGTTCCTGAGTCTGAGTCCACAATACTCAACTAAGGTCATGTCCTGATGGAAGTCACGACCCAATGCTATGTACTCCCTCCTATACTCTACAATGTCGTCGGCATGAGTGGGTGGCCTCTGTGCTATCAGTGGCGGTGCCCTCTGGAAACTGGGAAACAAGGGTCTGGGAATCCTACTCACAGAGGTGTATGTGTTAATGTTTATGCCATTATTACAGTTCTTTGCATTTCAATAGATAAGAGCATAATAAGGACAAGATCACTGAGAAATACACATTCACAAGAGACACAACATTTATCCTGGGAAACCCTCTAGGGGAAGAAAACCCAGCAAAAAATTCCTTATCATAAATAGCTTATACAATGTTCAAGAGATAACTCAAACCAATACAGATAGTCCTCTCCAAGAGATGCGCCACTCTTCTTCTCCTCTCTCCAATTGGTAATTGCAGCTTGCCTCATAAGATAATGAGCAAGTGAGTTGTGTGTTTGAAGTGAGGCACCAGCCTCTTATTTATATTAGACTGGCACGTGTGAAAGGTCATAACTGGTAGGGACGACCTCTCACTCTGGGTGGGTAAACCCACCTTTAATTAATTCTGGGTCTTCCATTATAACTGCTGGGGCCGACTTCTTATTCTGCACTTTGTAATTGTCCGATGACCAATCCGCAAAAGGGGATTTGGTCCTTATACAATTATTGACTTGATTAATCCTCAATGGGGATTAATCCAATAACAACAATAATAATAATGACATGATTAATCCGCAATGGGGATTTAATCCAATAACAAAATAATAATAAGAATGTGCTTCTCAGTTACATTATTTCAA
>JASDQU010308347.1:157047-188505 GCA_032191745.1 Picea mariana | reverse complement strand
ACCAATCCGCAAAAGGGGATTTGGTCCTTATACAATTACCGACTTAGTTAATCCTCAATGGGGATTAACCTAACAATAAAAATAATAATAATGACATGATTAATCCACAATGGGGATTTAATCCAATAACAAAATAATAAGAATGCTCTTCGCAGTTACATTATTTCAACAAGTTCTTCTTCAAGCTCGGTACATAGAGTACGTCCTTCATTGTTATTGAGTTTTCTTAATCTAGCTTGTAGTTTGATTCTCCCACTCCCTTGATGGGATATTGGTAATCATCTCCAAGCGTCACTTTCTGAGAAAACGTCTTTTCCAAAATACAAGAGAGTATTTTTCTTACCCATCATGTGTTTTGATGCACCGCTATCAATGAGCCATGTGTCCTCTCCAGGTGATACAGATCCTGGGAGAGCTGAGATCAAGACAATGTCCTTAATCATCTTCATAGGTGGTTCTTCATCTTCGACTATGTGGGCATGTTGCCTCTTGTATTATTCTCTTCTGATTGGACAAGAATTCGCCTTCTGTCCCATCTTATCACAATGATAGCATTGTATGGATGAGAGATCTCGTCCCTTGCGTTGTCCTTTCTTTTGAAAATTTCTTGGATGAGATTCTTGGTTGTTGAATTTGTTTGATGGTTGAGGCTCTCTATGAGTTTCCCTTTTGAAGTAGGGTTTCTTCCTTCCTCCTTTTGTATGAGTAGCTAGGGCTTGATCATCATCCCTTGCTAGTAGTGCTTCACGGTTAGCTACCCTTGTCTCTTCTTGGATGCATTCTTCCCATAGGCTCTCAAACTGTAGTTTCTCCTTTCTGGCACATACCGACTGGATGAAAGCATCCCAAGGTCTTGTGAGACCATTTAGTGTCATTATTACGAATTCATCTTCATCTATGGTGTCTCCAATCGCTTTTAACTGTTCTTTTATTTCTGAGATTTGGGAGAAATATTCTTGAATCATTTCTCCTTTCTGTATCTTGGTATTCTTCAATTGAGATCTTAGGTTCATCTTTCGGTTGATGTTCTTTCCTTCATATAGTTTTCTTAGAGAGTCAAACATCTCTTTCGAAGTTTTCTTGGATGATACATATGGGATCAGGTGGTCTTTGATTGAATCTGCAATGATTCTTTGAGCCCTAATTGAGTCCTTCTGATGCTTCACTTTCTCTATGGCATCTTCAGGTTCCTCCACTTCTTCTTTGATGAATATTGCTAGGTCATTCCTTGCAAGGATCAGACCGATCCTATACTTCCAGGCATGGAAGTTGTCTATGCCTTCTAGTTTCTCAACAAGCTTTGTGCTTGCAGACATCTAGTACTTGAGGCTATGAAAAATGACCAAAAATGAAAATGCTTAAAATCAAATTTTGACCTTACCAGGAGGTGCGCTTGGCTGAGGTGAGTAGCCTAGTGTACTTGGATCTGAGAAAATCCAATTTTTACCCCTTCAAATCTGATCTGCGGATTTCTGGACTGGTTCTTCTGGTACTTCTGGTACTCTGGTACTTCTGGTACTGGGTTTCTGGTACTTCTAGTACTTTTGTGAAACTAGGGTTTCACTTTTCGGGAGATCCAGCCATTGAAAAGGTGCGCTCTAATTGCCAAAATGATCCTTGGGGGAGGGCACAACTTTCTAGGTGGTTTTAGGGTTGAAAAGATTCACTTTTGAAAAACCCTAATTTGCAGGTTCTGCAACAGTGACGTTTTTCTCTTGTGAAATATGCTTCCTTCAGGTTGGCTCTGATACCATATTAATGTCTATGCCATTATTATAGTTCTTTTCATTTCAATAGATAAGAGCAACATAAGAACAAGATCACTTAGAAATACACATTCACAAGAGACACAACATTTATCCTGGGAAACCCTCTAGGGGAAGAAAACCCAACAAAAGCTTCCTTATCATAAATTTCCAATACAATGTCAAGAGATAACTCAAACCAATACAGATAGTCCTCTCCAAAATATGCGCCACTCTTCTCCCTCTCTCCAACTGGTAAGTTGCAACTTGCCTCTTAGAAAATGAGCAAGTGAGTTGTGTGATAAAGTGAGGCGCTAGCCTCTCTATATATACAAGACTGGCACGTGTGAAGGGTCTTCACTGGCAGGGCCAACCTCTCACTCTAGGTCAGTAAACCCACCTTTATTATATTTCTGGGTCTCAATAATAACTGCTGGGGCTGACTTGTTATTCTGCCTATTACAATTGTCTGTTGACCAATCCGTAAAAGGGGATTTGGTCCTAATACAATTACCGACATGATTAATCCACAATGGGGATTAATATTATAAATAATATATCAATAATAATAAGAATACACTTTGCAGTTACATTATTTCAACAAACATACTATATAATCTTGTCTACATGAAGGTTCTCTTGGTATTTTTTTAATATTACAACCTACTGATATATATGGAAAAACAATGGGACCACAGATAAGTGAGAGATGGCCATGCTTGTCTTTTTACACATCAAGAATGGTGATAAATGCCAAATTTTTGCATATGAGGTTTGGTGACAACTCTCCATGCCATATATATTTATGAAAACACTTATATATTTTGAAACTTTTGAAGAAAAGGTAGGCCAAAACAATCTTTAGTGCCCAAAATATACTTAGAAAGATGCTGAAATCAATGAAGGATCCTATTGATACTCATCTAACATTGATATGTCTACTTTATTCCATTCCCTTGTGGTAACTGTGACATTGCCTAGAGCAGCCACTCTATTCATGTTAGAGTTAAGGAAAATGGTGCTAACATTCAACATAATTGCTTTTAGAGGTTGACTTTGGTTGAATATTCATAGAAAACAAAGCATCAACTTTGCTTAGAGGACATCAAGGCCATTGTAAAAATTGATCATTATTTCAAAGTCGTCATTGTTGGAATAGTAGGTTATGTAGATTCATCACAACTCTGGGTCTTTTGGAGATAGTCAACTAATAATCAGCAATCGATTGAGAGGTATACTAAGAGACCAACTGGATGGTTTGCTAAGCTTTCAACTGGTTAGAAAGTTAGAATAGGACAATTGACTAGTTTCTAAAATAAGGTATAAATTAAGGAGTTTGCTATGCACCCTAACCAATCTATGTGGAGCTTGTCTTCCTCACTTCAAGGTAGTTGGTAACATATTGATGCTATATAATATGACCCTATGGGTTGATATATGATATGGTGAATGTGAGTGAAATCTATTATGATGAACAATTGTGCTTAAGTAATGTATTGGTGTATTGAGACACTACCTCTCTAGACTTTTGGAATACTAGCTCTTTGATCCACCTAATTCTACGATTCTCCAACATGGTATCAGAGAAAATAGTTTGAGATCTAGCATGTTGTCGACATCTTCCTTCATTACCAGAGAATGGTTTGACTAAGTAACAAATCTTGCTTGACTTGTTTCTGGCGCTATTGTGAAAGGGATTGGTTTATCTGTCTTTCCTTATGGAGGGGCCAACTTCCTCTCATGGGCCCTCTTTTTGCTACACCTACCTTTCTTTAGGTATATAGGCCATAAAGTGCTACCCCATAAAATAGAGAATCCCTGAAGGGAATATGGTAGTGATTTCCTTGAAAGGTAGGTTTGTTGAAATATTGTAACTGCAAAAAGTATTCTATTTATTATTGATGTATTATTCATTAGATCAATCCCATTTTGTGGATTGATCATGTCGGACATTGTAAATGACCAAATCACATTTTTCGGATTGGTCAAACCCTAATTGTAATAGGCTAAATGAGAAGTCGCCCCCCAGAATATATTAAAGTGGTTATAACCACCCAGAATGAGAAGTCGGCCCTGCCAGTGAAAATACACCTCAGTTCACACCTGCCAGATTGTATAAATAAGAGAGGCCAACGCCTCATTTGTTCACTCACTCACTTATTCATCAGAGTGCAAGTTTGGAGTTGCAGTCGGAGAAGAAAGAAGAGAGAGAGAGGTGCATACCTGGGAGAGGACTTTCTATATTGTTTGGTTTATTCTCTTGGCATTGTATTGGCTATCTATATTAAGGAAGTTTTTGTTGGGTTTTCTCCCCCATGAGGGTTTCCTAGGATAAATGATGTGTCACTTGTGGTTGTGTTTTTCTCAATGATCCTATCTATGCTATGGTTATCTAGTGAATTGAAAAGAAACCTAATAATAGCTTAAACCTTAACATGGTAACAGAGCTAAGCTGAAGAGAGCATCTTTCACAAGAACAAGAAAAATGTCACTGTTTCCGTACATGAAAATTAGGGATTTTTATTAAAGAAGGTTTTCAACCTCAAAGTCATCTAGAAAAGTTACCTAGCCCAAGGGACACCTTTTCAGTGGGTAGATCTCCTAGAAAGTGAAACCCTAGTTTTCAAAAAGTACCAGAAAACCAGAAGTACCAGAGTACCAAAAGTACCAGAAAACCATAAGTACCAGAAAACCAGAAGCACCAGTCCAGAAATCCACTGGTCAAGTTTGAGGCTGTAAAATTTGGATTTTCAGAAATTTGACTGCACCAACTTACTTGCCTCAGCTCAACGCATCTATCCCCTGGATCAGAATTTCAAAATTTTAAGTTTGAAAAATTAGGGTTTCCTCATAAAACCCTAAGTTGCAGTTGCAGTCTCACAACCAGTTGCAGTATCAATTGCAGTTGCAGTACTAGTTGAAGTATCAGTCGTAGTACCAATTGTAGTCACCCTTAAAGTTGTTTTAAGAGTTGGTGATCATTGTCGCTGCTACCAGATGGTGCCACTACCTGCAAATGCTATCTAAGGTATGTACCCACATATGTTTAGATTGTTAAGCTTTAAAGGGTATTTTCACGAGAAGGGATCTCTTGCCATAGATCTAGAAGGATTTCAAGATCCAACACATTCATAGGAATAATGCAACCTAGGTTTTATTATTTTGATATGCATCTATTTGTTATGACATTATTTTGATCTAGATTGCATGTTGAAGCTATGACCATAATACTAACCTTTAGTCAAAATTAAAGTCAAGGTATTAGATGGATTAAAGTTGAGATCATAGAGTTTATTCCCTAACCCAACCTTCTGTCAAGATAACATATTGTCCTAGTACATAAGACATGTTGAAGAAATCACTTGTCATCTTGAGTGAAGGAGACTTGGAAGAAAATCAACACACTCATTCTTGAGAACAAAACTCCAGGTTCCAAGTTTGATTGATTAAGTTGATAAGATTCAAAACATGCAAGTGTCAAGAAAACACTAAAGTTGAGGTAGTAGTCTTTTAAGAGTATTATACTTGGTAGCATGTGGGCATATTGAGATAAATTCTTAATGTAACAGATACAACTAACATCTCCTCTAGTAGAAACTTGTGTTGATTCGAGGTTACCATGGAGAAATGTTAGATCAAAACACTAGAAGAGTGTTGACTTCATTTCGTATTGTATTTCTTACTTTTGATCTTTGCTTCAGACAGGTCACAAGTGATAGCTCTAAAGGAGATACTGTGATGCTTATTCATGTCTTTGTTTTATCTACTATTATCAAAAGAGTATTATTCTTGCTTGTTGTTTTGTTGACCTTGTTTCAAGTCATGGGTGATAACCCTGAGGAAGCTATAGTGAAGGTTGTAGAAGGCAACATATTAGATGAGATATGAAGCTGACTATGTACATGACCATATACATTCATGTACCAAGGAAGATGAAGAAGAAGCTATCTTTTGAGATTTAGAGTATCTAATATGAAGAATGATTGTAAGGAGAAGAAGGCTCCAAAGATGAACGAACTTTAGTACAAAAACTCACAGTAGACTTGTTCAAATAAGAAGAAGCCACTTTGACCAGAAGCATAACTCGTTTGAAGACTGACCCAACTTTTCATATTTAGACTTGGTATTCAACACCAAGTATACCCTGCAAGAGATGATAAAGTCCTTGTAGACAAACAAAAAATCAAGAGTAAGCTTGATCTCAGAAAGGATCAGATGAAGAGACATCTCCCAGGACTGGGAGACAGATGCCATGAGAAGACGAGATCGTAGCTTCAGAAACTTCCATGATATATAGAATCTTCTGGGAAGATTCCCTTGTTTCAGTGACAGAGAAGAAAGCCAGTTAAGAAAGACTAGGATATGGATTCTTCCGTGAGACTAGAAGAGAAGTCAGTATTGACTTCCAAGATTGATCTATACAGATCAATCATGTTGTAGATGTACAAAGCCTGATGTGTGTCCAGAGGATTCTCCCAGCAAAAGGGATAAGACTATGACGATACACTTACTCCAGTAATTGAAGAAATAGTTCCAATATTTATGAAGACAACTAGAACAACCCTGATTCATATATAGTATGAGATGCAAGGGGATAAATCCCCATATTTTAAATTGAGTGGCAGTTGGTGCATTACATTAGTTGGTTCATGGAGACATGACTATGATAAAAGATAGTGTTACCTCCATGAAAGAAGAAGAGATGTCTTCCATATCAGTTATTGAGCCACTCTCAGTTTTAGATGAAGCTGTTGTTGTGATAGAATGAGAGGAGTTAATATCATATTTTAGCAGCCATAGTGAGTATGAAGTAGTCATTCTTAGCCACAGATCAGCTGCAGGTGCAGAGTCCCAGTTCCATAAGGAACAGTTGCAGAAAGAGGAGAGGACATACTCCCAGACAATGAGACAGATAGTGCTTTGCAGAGAGCACATAGAGCTAGCACATGTTTGTGCAGATTGAGTTGCAGTTGAGCAAGTGTACCAGATTGGTACAATGTAACGTGAAAATTTGGTTTGAGGATTGAAAATAGAAAGAATTAGGTCTGCAGGTTGAAGGAAGCTCTGTACATATTGAATCAAGCTCCTAGAGCTTGATTTATAGTTTCCTAAAGAGCTTGGGAGTTACCAAAGAGTAAATTTGATTCTAACCTTTATCTCAAGGTTATGAATGATGAGCCAATGATGTTACTACTATATGTAGGTGATGTATTCTTGTCAAGATAAATAAAATATCATCATAGATTGCAGAGGAAGCTCACTACAGAGTTTGACGAAAGATATAAATGCATTATCTCTTAGGTCTTGAACTTTGGCAGAGCAAAGAGAAGATCTTCCCTAACCAAGGGAAGTATGCAGTTAAAATAAGAGGTTTGACATGTTGAAATGTAAATCCATGAACACACCCATGGAAATGAAGTTGAAGCTCCTAGTAGATACCTTGTCAAAATTGATTGATGCTACTCTGTACAGACAAATTATTGGTTCAGTGATGTATATGACAAATACCAGGCTAGATATATGTTTTTCCTTGAGTCAGAATCTGGTAGAACCCAGATGTGTTCACATTATTGCTGGAAAACATATGATGAGATACCTTAAGGGTACGTTGGATTTTGGTCTCTATTATACTAGAGGTCATGACTTCAGATTGAGTGGTTACATCGATTTAGATTGAGCTAGAAGTGTTTCTGATAGAGAGAGAACTTCAATATGTTGTTTCAGTCTGAGGTCAGCCATGACTTCATGGCACAGTAGGAAGAAATTCAACATTGCCATGAACATGGCAGAAGTGGAATACATTGTTGCATGTTCCGCCAGTTGTGAAGTTGTATGGCTTCAGAAGTTGTTGACATATCTATTTGATTTGGATATGGAAGCCACCATGATCCTATGTGATAACCAGAGTTGTATAAATATGATGGAGAACCTTGTGTTCCATGATGAGTCGAAGCACATAGAGATCCGATATCTATTCATTTGTGATATGTTGCATATAGGAGCTATAAATCTCCAGTATGTTAGCACATATGAACATGTTTTTGATGTGTTTACCAAACCTCTATCTCGTGTAAAGTTTGAGCACTTTCGAGACAAGATTGGTATAGTCCGAAAGGACCTCCCTCAAAAGGGGGAGTATTGCTGATGATACTATGGTATCCTGATCAGTAGTTGTAGCTCTGTTAGGATTCTTATAATCCTAGGGAATCTTATGATTTATGGGAAGATACCAAAGGTCCGATAAGGATGGTCTATTAGAGTACCAAGTGGTAGCTCCATTAGGATTTTATATCCTAGGGAATCTTATGATTCCTGGGAAGCTCCTTAGGGACTGTCAGAGTACCAAAAAATGTTGATGTGCCAGCTTAATTGTTGTGTTGATGTGCCAAATTAATTGTTGTGATGATGTGCCAGCCTAGTGCTTTGATGCCAGCTTAATTGTTGTGATGATGTGCCAGCCTAGTGCTCTGATGCCAACTTAATTGTTTTGATGATGTTCCAACCTCGTGCTGTGATGATATGCCAGCTTAATTGCTGTGATGATGTGCTAGCCTAGTGCCGTGATGCCAACTTAATTGATATGATGATTTGCAAGCCTAGTGCTGTGATTCTATCTTAATTGTTGTGATGATGTTTCAACCTCGTTCTGTGATGATGTGCCAGCTTAATTGTTGTGATGCTAGCCTTGTGCTGATGACATGCCAGCCTCATGCCGTGATGATGTGCCAATCTCGTGCTGTGATGATGTGCCAACCTCGTGCTGTGATGATGTGTTGCAAACTTCGTGCTGTGATGCCAGACTTGTGTTGAAGACTCTTAGCCTAGTGATGATGTTGATGATGCTCCAACCTTCGTGTTGTGATGCCAACCTTGAGCTGAAGACTCTCAGCCTAGTGCTGATGTTGATGCTCCAACCTTTATGCTGTGATATTGCTGTTTTTTATGTTGTATCATCTTTGTGTTGTTATTGATGATGATGATGTATTAGTGTTATACTAATCCATGTTGATTCAATTGATTATGATGATGCCACTTCAGCTTCTTGTTGAAGTTGTTGATGATGATGATGCCACTTCATCTTCTTGCTGAAGTTGATGATGATGATGCCACTTTAGCTTCTTGCTAAAGATGATTATGATGACGCCACTCCAGCTTCTTGTTGAAGATGATGATGATGATGCCACTTCAACTACTTGTTGAAGATGATTATGATGATGCTGATGTTATTTCATCTTTCATTCCGAAGATGATAATGTTACTTTAGCCTCACACTGAATATGATGCTGATGTTACCTTAGCCTCATGTTGATGAGGATGATGATGCCATTCCATCTCCCTGCTGTGAATGATGATATTGATGATGAGAAAAACTTTCGATGATTTATAGATATGCCAGTCAGTGTTCCAAGATGTTGATGATGCTGCCCTCTCTCTCGCCTGATGTTGTTGTAGAATACCCTTCTTGTTAAGGGGGAGTGTTGAAATATTGTAACTGAAAAGAGTATTCTATTTATTATTGATGTATTATTCATTATATCAATCCCCTTTTGTGGATTGATCATGTCGGACATTGTAAATGACCAAATCCCCTTTTGTGGACTGGTCAAACCCTAATTGTAATAGGCTAAATGAGAAGTCGGCCCTACCAGTGAAAAGACATCTCATTTCACACCTGCTAGATTGTATAAATAAGAGAGGCCAACACCTCATTTGTTTAGTCACTCACTTGTTCATCAGAGTGCAAATTTGGAGCTGCGGTTGGAGAAGAAGAGAGAGAGAGAGAGAGAGAGAGAGAGGCGCATACTTGGGAGAGGAATTTCTGTATTGTTTGGTTTATTCTCTTGGCATTGTATTGGCTATCTATATTAAGGAAGTTTTTGTTGGGTTCTCTCCCCCATGAGGGTTTCCCAGGATAAATGATGTGTCTCATGTGATTGTGTATTTCTCAGTGATCCTATCTATGCTATGGTTATCTAGTGAATTGAAAAGAAACCTAATAATAGCTTAAACCTTAACAATGTTACTCTAAATCCCTAAGGTGAATTTTAATATGAATCACTCACAACATATCAAGGTGACTAAATCCTGAGAAAATATAGAATATCCAAGGATTTCTGATTAAGATATTGTATTCTTTATTACCCTCCCTTATGCTTCCTAAAGGAGTATTGATTTTGTTTTCCTTTGTGAATCCGTAGGGAAGTGGGGGGTCCTTCGTGAAAGTGATACTAGTGCTTCCTCCCTCCTTTTGTCACTGATAGCCCCCAAATTTCATTGGTTGGATCTGAGGGGGTGGAAAATCCCTAAGAGAGTGGATGTAAATGTGATAGGCTTCCCTAAGAGAGTGGATGTAAATGTAATGGGTTTCCCTAAGAGAGTGCTTCTAAGGTATCCCTTGACTACTATACATATTTGGTCAAGAGTGTCAAGGGGTGGTAAGGAGGGAGTGGTATTCTTTAGTAAATGGTGGTAGTAGTTAGCAAGGGTAAGTGGTAAGGAGAGTAAGAAATATAGTGGTAAAAATAGTAAGAGGTAGTTAATAGGCATAGCTGGTAATAAACAAAAAGAATGTCTTGATAACCACTTCGACGTCAATCAAGCCAACTACAAATTCAATTACTTAATTGGAAAGCCAATGAGGAGAGGAGCTTGCAGGAAGGCCTCTTATCTACCTCAAGGGCCAAGAAAAAAAAGCATTGAGCTAAAGACAAAGATGAAAAGGGATTGATTATCTCTATTGGAGAGGGAAATGGGTAGACAAATCCCAGTAAAAATATATCTAGTAAGTTGTATATATAATAAGAAATAACAAGAGAAAGAAATAGAGAAAGAGAGACAACAAGTGGAACCATTAATGATCCATTCATTACAAAGAGTAGTGATTACATGAGCACAAGAAAGCTAGCCTTTTCTTTCCCATTATCTGATTCACTCCTTTGTTTCCTTCTTTCTCCAACACTTTCTTTGGAAAACCTTACCCCAAATTTTAAGGCCATTGTTTATGGATCATCATGATGAAGGAAGTATAGCCATTCCTTGAAAGAAAGATATTCATTTCCCAAAAGAGATGTAACCCAAACTACTAGATAGGGCCGAGAGACTTCACTCAAGACAAAAAATCACCCATTACCCTTTGTTGGCTAGGAGAACCAAGATCCCAAGAGAGCATTAATTTATCCTAAAATTAATATATTATGTAGAGCATGCACATTGGAGTAGCCTAGAGAGAACAATAAGAGTTAACAAGAGAAATTTACTATAGGTAGATAGTGAGTCATTACCAAGAGCATGAGTTAGCAATTCAAAGCTTAGCATTCTTGTGGATGAAGAAGTAATATAATAGAGGGAATGGGAGGGAGGGGCATATATGTTACATTGTGTATATATTAGTCCACTAAGTCATTAAGAAAATGCCTATGATCCTATAGAATCTTGGTATACATGCATGCCTAGGAAAGGCATGCATTACGTGCTATTAATAAGAGGGAATGAAAAAAAAAATCTATCCATGGTCTCCCACTTCATCCACATTGGTCATAACATTCTCTACTAGTAAGCATCTGTCTCCCTTGTTTCAACAATATTGAACCACCACAAGGGAGGGAAACATCTTCAACATAAGGTGGCAACACATGAACGCGAAGAAGTCGCCTCTATTATTCTGATTGGAGTGAGTGAAGCAAGTCAAGGATTTTGTTTAAGTATGTAATATGATAGCATGTTGCCTTTCGATTCATTTCTTTCCCAAACCATGATGATTCATTCTACTACTACTATTATTGTGCTTCCTTTCTTCAAACCATTCTTCCATGAGAGGTGGAATGATTGTTTTGGATTCACATGCTAAATCTTGTTTATAGTAGGTAGTGATCATGGCTAGTGGAATAGGGTAGGCTAGTGCCTTATTTCTCGAAGTTCTTTCCTTATTAATCTATCTCAAGGCCTCAAGAAAAATGAATGTGTCCCCCTTTCTTATTGAAGTGAGAGAAAAGTTACTTGACCTTACCTTTTTGGGAGAGAGGTCATCTCGTCGTTTTATTCTTTCTCAAATTATTCCCATTTATTCTTTCATCAAAGTGAGTATTTCTTAGAGTGAGTTATTATTATGTAATATCTTATCATGTTGTTACCATTATGTATAGATAGGTGTAGCTATAAGGAATCAAAGCTATCACTTGGTAAGATAAGAAGGGCATGGTGATTATCTCTCCTTGCCATTTCTTATGCACAACATATTGAAAACAAAGTGAGAAGTGGTGGTTATCCTTCAATGAAGTTTGAAGTTAAGATAATAAGGGTAGGGATATATCACATGGATACGATAAGGCTAGAAAGAAAGTATCAGGCATTCCTTGAGGTTTACTACACTCACAAACTTGACTTGTAATTTAACATCGAGTATAACAAGGACTCACTACCTTGGTTGTTTGATAAAAGGACTTACATTTTGAATTTTCTTGATCAATGATGGAATGGCCATGCCATCATATTTCCTCCTATATCTTTTCAAGGAAGGGAACTCATCTACTGGAGATAAGATCTTGACTTCTGTTACCTTCCTCCCTTAGAAGATGAGAAAATACTGATGTTTCTCGGGTCTCTTGCCCATAACACTAAGATAGGATGTTTAGATCCTAGTAACTAAATATCTGGTAGAAGTTCAAGCAAGATATTCAAGAGAGTCTAGGTGTGTCTAGGTAAGAAAGTGGGCCTCTCATCAAATTATTACAAGTTGAACCACTATATTTGTTAGAGAGAGAGAGAGAGAGAGATGAAGCAAAGCCACCAACAAGCCAGGTTCTCTCTCCTGTTGGCTAACAACCTCTCATATCGATTGTGACTTCCATTTTACCTTCTTGGATTCATTACCTGAATGTAAACCTTATTTGGGGATTATTTGCGGTCATGATAACATACTATATAATCTTGTCTACATGAAGGTTATCTTGGTATTTTTTTAATATTACAACCTACTGATAGATATGGAAAAACAATGGTACCACAGATAAGTAAGAGGTGTCCATGATTGTCTTTTTCCACATCAATAATGGTGATAAATGCCAAATTTTTTCATATGAGGTTTGGTGACAACTCTCCATGCCATATATATTTATGAAAACACTTATATATTATGAAACTTTGGAAGAAAAGGTAGGCCAAAACAATCTTTAGTGCGCAAAATATACTTAGAAAGATGTTGAAATCAATGAAGGATCCTATTGATACTTATCTAACATAGATATGTCTACTTGATTCCATTCCCTTGTGGTAACTATGAAATTGCAAAGAGTGGCCACTCTATTCATGTTAGAGTTAAGGAAAATGGTGCTAACATTCAACATAATTGCTTTTAGAGGTTGACTTTGGTTGAATATTCATAGAAAACAAAGCATCAACTTTGCTTAGAGGACATCAAGGTCATTGTAAACATTGATCATTATTTTAAAGTCGTCATTGTTGGAATAGTAGGTTATGTAGATTCATCACAACTCTGGGTCTTTTGGAGATAGTCAACTAATAATCAACAATCGATTGAGAGGTATAATAAGAGACCAACTAGATGGTTTGCTAAGCTTTCAACTGGTTAGAAAGTTAGAATAGGAAAATCGACTAGTTCCTAAAATAAGGTATAAATTAAGGAGTTTTTTATGCACCTTAATCAATCTATGTGGAGCTTGTATTCCTCACTTCAAGGTAGTTGGTAACATATTGATGCTATATAATATGACTCTATAGGTTGATATATGATATGGTGAATGTGAGTGAAATCTATTATGATGAATGACTGTGCTTAAGTACTGTATTGGTGTATTGAAACACTACCTCTCTAGACTTTTGGAATACTAGCTCTTTGATCCGCCTAATTCTACGATTCTCCAACATGGTATCAAAGAAAATAGTTTGAGATCTAGCATGTTGTCGACGTCTTTTCGATGTTGTTGGTTGTATGTGATCTCGATGTGTTGGCTCTCTCTGGTAGATTGACTCAAGGTTTCAACTCAAAAATTGAATATGGGATTATACATGTAGCTTAGATTAGCATTATGGGTTCCAAGACAAAGTGTTATGAATGACCACAATTATGGAATTTGACACACGATATGAAAATATTGTTGAAGAGTAAAATGTTGTGGTAGTTTACAAAATAGTGGTTCTATATTTGAAGGACCATCAACAAAAGTTTGTCATTGACAAGAAGGATGAGGTTGCAGGAGTCATAATGACCTACATCTCTAAGGAGATTCGCTTTCATATATCCTGAACATATTTGGAACAAGATAAAGACTACATTTGATCAAACTAATGAAAGTTAGGTTATACAAATTGAGAAAGATTTGATCTCTCTGGATCCTCTCTCTTTTAATAGAATTGAAGATTGGTTAGCCTTTGTGAAGGAACTTATGTTAAAATTGGGTGAATGCAGAAAGGGTTTTCCCTAGAAAGATGGTTAGCTCATACATTTGACCTTGATGAATCCAAAGATACCATATGACGTGTTATTTTTGAGGTTTCATGCCAGTGGAACTTGTAAATGTGTTGAACCTACACAGAATAGATCTAACTAAACAATGATACACACATTTGCAGAGAGAATTGGAAAAAGAAGAAGGAGAGAAAGAATGGAAAGAATTCTCATTAACTGTTATGAATAATGAATAATTTACACATGATATACTTTGTATAACTCAATGAGTTTGACTTGAGGTGAACCAAGTCACCATAGTGGTGGTCTAGAGTGATCTGGACACACACCAATAGTTACGGGAGTGAACTGTCACCTATTCTACTCTCTCAGGCAGTTACGAGAGTGAACTGCCACCTAGTTGAGTTAACTAGTCAACTAGTCTTTAGTTAACTGACTGAACATAAAGTAGTGATGAGTTAATTCAAAGAATCAAGGATAATGTAACACTCTAGTGATGATACCAAGGCAAGGTCAAATTAACATGGTGATGATCCCAATGTTGCATGGTGATGATCCCAATGCAACATTTAAACTCAACTCAACTAGTCAAACTGAAGTGTCAACTGAAAGAGAATATTCTCCAGGTGGAATATTCTCTCCTAAAATATAGGAGACTGGATAATGGATAATTATGACTAATAAACAAATAAAAACCTTAGGACAAATAAATCCTAGGTGTGTGTGAAGTAACTCCAACACCCCCCCTAAACATCACTATGGTGAAAATAAAGATTGGGTCCCGGCAATGAGGCCATGTTAGGTACCCAAGTACAAAATATACACTGAAAATAAAGTGAGGAAAGAGGGAAAACCTNCAAGGTACAATGTATGTAAAAAGAAGAACTACAGTTGCTAGGAAACTGTGTCCTTCACTCCAAGACAACCTCACAGAGAATGGAATTTCTGCTCAGTGAAGGTCTTGGTGAAAATGTATGTCGTCTGTTATGCTAAAGGACATAACTATAAGTCAATGATCCCCTCGTGTACTAAGTACCAGATGTAGTGCATGTGGATCTCGATGTGCTTCGTCTGCTACCTCTGAACTGGATCTTTGCAGAACTTCAGAGTGCTCTGGTTGTCACACCAGATGACGATCGGTCGATGAAACTGAATGCCCAACTCAGTGAGAAAATGTTGTAGCCACATAGCCTAAATGGTTATGTTAACTAACCCTCTATTCTCTGCCTCGGCTGAAGATAGAGAAATGGAAGCTTTCTTCTTACTCAACCAATAGATAGGACCGGAACCAATACTGAGTGAGTAACCAGATGTGGACTTGTGATCAATGCTATTGCCAACCCAGTTGGAATCAGTAAAACCAATGAGATCTAATGTAGAGTCTTCTGCATACTGAATCCCAAAGGTGATGGTGCCCTATACGTATCGAAGGATACTCTTTGCAGCTTTCTAATGTAGCTTATGTGGCTCCTGCATGAACCTGGAAACTGCGCCAACTGCATATGAGAGGTCTGGTCTGGAGTGTGTGAGATACAACAAGATCCCCACTATCTATCTGTACAATGTGCTGTNTAATGTAGAGTCTTCTGCATACTGAATCCCAAAGGTGATGGTGCCCTGTACGTATCAAAGGATACTCTTTGCAGCTTTCTAATGTAGCTTATGTGGCTCCTGCATGAACCTGGAAACTGCGCCAACTGCATATGAGAGGTCTGGTCTGGAGTGTGTGAGATACAACAAGATCCCCACTATCTATCTGTACAATGTGCTGTCAACTAGTGGAGTTTCCCCGCCATCCTCAAGTTTGACTCCTGATAGGAAATGAGTCGGAGCAGACTTGCAGTCTGTCATGTGAAATCTCTTAAGGAGATCTCATGCATACTTGGCTTGAGACAGTTTGATGCTTGATGCATCTTGACTGATCTCAAGTCCAAGGAAGAAGTGTAGTGGACCCATGTCCGCCATAAAAAACCTGTCATGAAGAATCCTCTTGACTATAGCAATCGCTGAAGTCAAGCAACCGGTGATCAACAAATCATCGACATACATAACTAAAAGTAGAAGTGAATCAGTCATCCTGAGCATGTATACATTCGGGTCTGATTTACAATGTACAAAGTTTTGTGACAACAAGTAGGAGTCCATCTTGGCATACCATGCCCTCAGAGCCTGTTTGAGGCCATAAAGTGACTTCTTCAATTGAAAGACCAAAGATGAGTTCTGCATAAATCCCTGGGGCTGCTCCATGTAGATCTCCTCAGAGAGATCACCGTGAAGAAATGAATTCTTCACGTCCATTTGATGGACTTCCCATCCCTTGGCTTCCGCAATGGCAAGGGCCAATCGAATGGAATCCATCTTTGCTACTTGAGTGAAGGTCTCATCATAGTCAATACCATGAACCTGCTGAAAGCCTTTGGCGACAAGCCTAGCTTTGTATCTGTTGATCTGTCCATCCGCTGCACTCTTGGTCCTGTAGACCCATCTGCATCTGACAAGTTTCCTCCCAAAAGGATGGGGAAACAGATCCCAATTTCGGTTCTTGAGGAGGGAGTTGTACTTCTCCTGCATTGCAGATTCCCAAAAGGGATTTCTAGCAGCCTTTCCATAAGACTGTGGATCTGAAGAATGAACGAAGAAAAGATGCCTTGAAGGCAATGGTTCAGTGGCAGTGAGTGCAACAAGAGGCTCCTCGAAATTAGATCGAGTCCTCCTAGTATCGGTTGGATCACCAACGAGATCCCCTGCATCCTGAAGAGTAGTCTGTGCCCACTTGGGCCTCTGCTCTGGCTCTGCAACTACATCTGGATGCTCTGACTCTACATATGACTATATTGACTTTGAATCTGAATCTGAATCATCTAAGTCCTATGAATCAAAACTCTCATCTGAAGAAGAGTTTGCATGTGCATTCTTATCATCTCAGACAGGTGGAAGAGTGAAGGTGTCTGCATGCGGCTGCTAAGGTACATGCGAGACACTTTCCTCGAATTGGACACTATGCTCAATGATGAGTTGGTCCAATGAAATATCAATAAGCCAATATCCCTTCACATCGTCGGGGTATCCAAAAAAAATGCACTCAGTGCTTTGTGGATCAAGTGCCTTCCTCTTTTCAGAGGGAATCCTGGCCCATGCACGTGAACCAAAAATACGAAAGTGGGTCACTTCCAGTTTGAGGCCACTCCAAGCCTCGTAGGGGGTATTATCCTTGACAGATCTATGGGGATATCTATTTTGGATTTATGTTGCACAGTTAAGTGCTTCGGCCCATAGTCTCTGTGGTAGTGACTTTTCATGCAACATGCAAGATGCCATCTCCTTTAGAGATCGGTTTTTCCGCTCAACAACTCCATTTTGCTGTAGAGTATAGGGAACTGTGTGCTGCAACTGGATCCCTGCCTCATGGAAAAGATTGTGGATCTCATGATTCACATACTCTCCCCCGTTATCAGTTCAAAGGACATTGATCTTCTTTCTGGACCGTGTCTCAACCAAAGCTTTGAAATCTTTGAGGTGTTGAAAGAACTCGGATTTTTTCCTGAGAAAGTAGATCCATGTAAAACATGAGAAATCATCAACAAAAATGAGAACAAACCTCACTTTTCTGATCAATGGATGCGGAAAAGGACCCATGAGGTCACTATGGATCAGATCTAAAGGTGAGGAAGCTTGCTGAGACTTTCCCTTGTCGATTTTCTCTTGAGGGTGTTTTCCGAGAAAACATTCCTCACATACTCCCTTGGAGAAATGGATGTTTGGTAGACCATCAACTAATTTGTGCTTGCTAAGCTGTTGCATGTATCTGAAATTAAAATGTCCAAATCTTTCATGCCATATCCTACTACTTTCATCAGCATGAGTAAGTAGTAAAGAAGAATCAGGTTCAATGAATTCAGAAAATGTATACAATCTAGACTGATGATTTACCTCACCGGTAGCAACCCTAGAATTGGTTTGCATGTCGTATATGTCCACGATATTTGGTGTGAATACGACTCTCTTTTCGGTGCCGGAATTCGTCATCTGATACACAGAGAGAAGGTTGACAGAAAGCTTGGGAACATACAACACATTCTCGAAACTTCCGTTGGTGATTTCAATCCTTCCTTTGCCCATGACTTCGATAGAAGAATTGTCCCCCATCAGAATAGGAGGACCTTTGCATGCATCCAACAAAGAATATACTACTTCTGAGGCAGCCATGTGATGTGATGCTCCTGAGTCTACGATCCAAGCATCAGGAGAGGAGTTGATGACAATCAAGGCATGGCTAGAATTGTCTTTCTTGGAATTCGGATCTTTTGGTTTCTTGTTCTTTGCACCCTCGGGGATGCGATCTCCAAGCTTGTTTTGCTGAAGTATTTGAGACATCAGATCTATTTTCTTTTGCATGCATGCATATTCTGAATGGAATCCTTTGTGAAAATATGTGCATTTCTCTCATTTTCTTCCCTTTTCTCCTTTGGATACGGAGGCATCGGTGAAGGGTTTTGTATACCCTTCCTTCTTCGTATGTGCATGAGATTTCTGCTTATCTTTATATTTAGATTTATGATATTTGTGGCTGCCATCACGTGTAGTGAGTGCATGTGCCCTTGGGCCTTTGATTGCGCCCATGTTGATGAGCTTGGTTTGCTCTTGTGTCAGGTATTCGATAAAGTCTTCAAGAGAAGGCATCTTCCAGGTGGCTCCAGAGGTGAATCTAACAGTATGGAATGTGGATACGAATATAGAGAATTTAGGACCAAGCTTGGAGAGAATGGTGAGAACCATTTTTTTCTCCTCCTTCGATTTATCAACCCCGCAAGCTTTGAGTTGCGATAGTAAATCCTTGAATTTTGTAAAGAAATCTTGGATATTATCGAAGCTTTTTGGATCCAATGTGAGCATCTCAACCTCCAGCATGTGTCCCCTCATCTCATCCTGTTTTCCAAAGAGCCCTTACAATATGGTCCAGGCTTCATTGGGAGTCTTACAGGAAGATATATGAAAAAGGAGATCGGGAGAAATAAGACTGCAAATTGTTCCGAGTGCCTCATCCATGCGATTTAAGTACTTGGATTTTTCTATGGTTGATGTCGGCTCTGTATCTGTATTCATGGTTAACCTATACAACCCTCTATATCAGAGATGTATGGCTATTTTCTCCTTCCATGCAAAATATTTGTAAGGTGTAAGAATGAATTCTTTTTGGAATTCCATCTTTCCGCTTTCTTCAATCTTTTGTACCTGCAAAATTTTTTGGTGTAGCTTTTGCTTAGCAATACATCGGCTCTGATACCATGTAAATGTGTTGAACCTACACATAATAGATCTATCTAAGCAATAATACACACATTTTCAAAGAGAATTGGAAAAAGAAGAAGAAGGAGATAAATAATGGAAATAATTCTCATTAACCGTTATGAATAATGAATAATTTACACATGATATACTCTGTATAACTCAATGAGTTCGACTTGAGGTGAACCAAGTCACCATAGTGGTGGTCTAGAGTGATCTGGACACACACCAATAGTTATGGGAGTGAACTGCCACCTATTCTAGTATTTCAGGTAGTTACGGGAGTGAACTGCCACCTAGTTGAGTTAACTAGTCAACTAGTCTTCAGTTAACTGACTGAATAGAAAGTAGTGAGGAGTTAACTCAAGGAATCAAGGATAATGCACCACTCTAGTGATGATACTAAGGCAAGGTTGAATTATCATGGTGATGATCCCAATGTTACATGGTGATGATCCCAATGTAACATCTAAACTCAACTCAACTAGTCAAACTGAAGTGTCAACTGAAAGAGAATATTCTCTAGGTGGAATATTCTCTTCTAAAAATATAGGATACTGGATAATGGATAATTATGACTAATAAACAAATAAAAACCTTAGGAAAAAGAAATCCTAGGTGTGTGTGAAGTAACTCCAACAGAACTTTCATAAAAGGTGATGCTACAAATTGCTCCTTTGAATCTTTCTATAGTTTATTGATTAGGACACAGACAAATTTGCTTGAAGGAAAAATTAAGGTCAAGCAACATTCCCATTTGTTGAAAGAAAAATGTTGACATGCATTAGAGAAAATTTGAGGTCTAAAATGGGCCTCCTTGATAAAATATAAACAAGAACAACAACATGGCGGAAAAGGCATAATAGCCAACACAATTGATTATTCACTCCAATGTTACATATTTATAGTACAATGGGTGATGCCACCTCATAGAGAGATTTGCTCTAGATCCTAAAATCATGCATGATGACTAGGCTAGGCAATCTTAACTAACTCATTAGTCATCACTTGAGGATATATTACTACTATCCTAAATGAATAATTCAAATATAGGTGACAATTTAGACTTAGTGATTCGTAAAGGTAAGCCATAGGCTAAGAATCCCCCCCTCAATCACAGGTCTGATCAATAATACCGACAATAAAGCATAAACTGGTATCAATTCCAAGTCTTCATACTGAAACTCTTAAGCTAAGCCTCAATGAAAAACTGTCTGAAAAACCGCCAATCTGGATGTTGAACATGTTCATTTGAAATGCACTGGAAGAGAGCTGAGATATGGAAGTGAACAACTGCAATATCTGAACATTCCCTGATTGCTTGACAATTTGATCATTTTGCCAAGTATTTTAGCTAGAAGAATCTGATGTCTTCTGCTAATTGGTGAACATGTAGTATCACCACTCTACTATCAGNGTATCACTGAAAGTGCTCTTTGAATCTGTGGTTTTGGATGACCACTGACCAATTGATACCATGTATCTAATGGTTTTTGATAACCAGTAACCAATATTGACACTTTTAGGTGTCCAACAACATCCCAATGTATAATGTGTATGATTCAATTGCAAGTCATTGAACCATAATCCTGTCAAAGCCTGCTATCTTTGGAAAATATCACAATGTAATCATGTGAGCCAGGATGCATGTAAATTGTTTACTTAATGTAAACTCCAATCTGATGAGAGCGAACCAAGAGAAGTGAATCATCTTCTAGTCTGATACATCCCTGAAAAAATGCCTGACAACTTCAATCAAATGCCACACTGCAATGCAGAAGGATCCTCTTGTCCTCTGCTAGGTCAAATGACCATCTATGTGAACCAAATGTTCACATCATTGCTCTCAAAATCAAAATCTATATGATTCAACTTAAACTTATTGAACCATAATTTTGCCAAAGTATGTCATCTACAGACCACAGTTTCCCATTTGGAAAATTTCATGCTCATCTGGCATACTTGATGTTTGTTGTTGTCAAAACTTTCTATCTGACAACCATCTTCAATTCCATCATCAATTCCCCCCTTTGTCAGCTGAAAGGAGAGACCACAAGTGATTTCATGAACCATCATCACTGGAATTTTGAACTCCCCCCCTTAAGGTGCATGAGAGTTACATCATTGTACTCCCCCCTTCTATGCTCAAGAGAGTACCATACTTGTTCCATTTGAGTACAACACAAAGTGGGCATGCTGAAAAAAACACATGTTATCTCATCCTGTGAGGGACATGCTCGAAAGCTATGCCATAAGGGGACCACTTATGTGAGGTACAAAAATGTTATGTGCTACAATATTGGTCTTTACTTGAGATTGAATTCTATGGTAAGACTTATATAATCACTTGGTTGTTGATGACCATTTCCAAGGATCAATCCACTCATAGTGAATCTTCAATCTTGTAGGTTTCTTTAGTGTTGAACATATGTCTGAAGAATGGTTATTCTTACCACAATGATGGCAAGGATGGAGATCAAAACATTGATTCTCCTTGTGACCAACTCGATTATAGTGTTGGCACTTATCATTCTGATACTCAACTTGAACAGGTGAAGTTGAAGCTTCTTGAAGGAATCTAGCACTTTGGAACTTGATTGGTCTGGAATAATCAAGAATATGAAAGGTAACTTCCTTGTCATTTCTAAGTCATGTTCTATCTTTGTTGTAGATGATTTCTTCCCAAGGTCTGATGATGGGCTTGGAAAGAGTATTCTAAACCTGTTGCTTTGAAATCCATGGAAGCGAATTTACTGCATGTTGATGCATCATTGGAAGGTTTTCTTCACTGAAATCAAAAGAAAACTCTTGAAATGTAGGTTCATGGATATATTATTTCATTTGAAACTGATTCTGAAGTTGTATCACTGTGTTGTTCCTTCACTGGTTGTTGATTAAAAACTTCATCATCATCATCATTATCATCATAGAGAGGGTTGTTCTAAACAAAAACTAGTTCGGAACAATTCACTGGCTGTTGATTTTTTAGATCAGTCAACTCATCATTCAATAGTTGGGATAGAGATTGAAGAAGTCTAACTTTAGCTTGCATCACTTGCAAACAAGCTAGCACTGATTGAAGAGTTGCTTTGTTCAATGTCACTATGTTGTCTTCAGTGTTGGTTATTAGAGTGTTCAGTAACTCTAATAATTCTAGATTTCGAGCCATTTCAAAACAGTAAATGAGATCTTCTTGTGCAGGTAGATCCTGATTACAATTTGACTCGACAGAAGAAGGTTTATTTGCAACTCGCTCACTTGAATCGCTCGCTTGAACTTCACGCTCGCTTGTTATTCACGCTCACTTGAATTTATTTTCTTGAACTTGCTTCCAAGAAGTTGAGGATTTCGATTACCACCGAAAATGCATCCCAAAGTATTACAATGATTTGAGTTTCAAGTACTCATCCTTGTCAATTACGACTCAAAATGACTCTAGGGTGTTGGGCTCAACCGAAAATGCACCTTATGACAAATTCAATTCAACTCAACTTGATTTCAAAAAGACAAGTAAACTTACAAAAGGACAATTTGCAAGTTACAACGAATCCTGATTCTGAAGTTGAATTACTCTTTGAATGTGTTGTCAATGCTTTTGAGTCCAGTTCTCCTTTTCTTACAAGCTTGACTTGTTTCTTTCTTTAGTATTCTTTGTTGATGCTTGATTTGCATTACTTTTGCTTGAATGCATGTTCATGAGTAACATTGTGTTTGAATAACATGAATTATGCTTGAATTTCCTTGCTTGATGCGGATTTCATGTGCGTATAGTTGTATGATAAATTACAAGCATAGTGTCAAAACTAGACACAAAACACATGAAAACATTCAAAGAATCATTCACCATCGCACACAATACAAGGTGTACCTAAGATTCCCTTATTCAATTTCGGGTGGATCTAGGACACAGAGAAAAAGAATTCAATTTTATTATGAGTATTGCTCTTTACAATCATAATGATGCACCCATAATTTACAATACAATTCAACTTATATTTGATTCTTACAAAGTTGAATTGATCTTCAAATTGATGATGTTTCGACTCCAAGTCACGTCCAATTATCCTTCCATTACAAGCTTGATTTGTGCATTGCTGACAAGATTGCTAATTTAATATCTTCACTGCTTCTTGATTACTTGCGCTCCATTGTGCTTGGATTTCATTAACTAAGTGCTTGAATTTCCTTAACTTCATGTGTGTTGTATTAAATGATCAATAATTATGTCAAGACTAGACATAAATCACCACATAAAGCACCCATAAGAAAACCACCATCACACAAGCACAAGGTGTACCTAAGATCCCCTTATTCAATTTTGGGTGGATCTAGAACACGAAGCAAAAAATGATATTTTTATTGAAAATGATGTACATGAAGTCTACAACTAGACTTCTTCTGTATACACTTATAACCCCTTTTACAAATTAAACTCTCAATAGTTACAATCATTGAAGCTCTCAATTATATTTTCTTCAACCTTCAAATCCATGCTTTCATTTTGAGTAAAAGTATTGCTATTTAGTAAGCATCATTTTAATTATTAAATAAATCTCCTTATCACTCTCCAATCATATAAAGTGAAAATAATTCTTAACTTTAACTTCCGATACTCCACATTTAAAAATTTAAACCAATCAACCTCCTCAACTATTTATGTCACTTAAAAGGTGGAAAAGTGATTTTTACTTGTGCATGGAATGTTCTTTGTTCTTTTTTTAGAGAGAGAGAGAGAGCGCTAATTAATATTCACTTACAAACTATTGAAATAATGTAATTGCAAAGAGTATTCTTATTATTATTTGATATATTATTTATAGGATTAATCCCCATTGTGGATTAATCATGTCGGTAATTGTATTAGAACCAAATCCCCTTTTGTGGATTGGTCAACAGACAATTATAATACGCAGAATAAGAAGTCGGCCCTGCCAGTGAAGAGACACTTCACACATGCCAAAACTTGTATAAATAAAGGAGGATAGCGCCTCATTTGAACACAACTCACTTGCTCAGTTTGAGAGACAAGTTATGATCTGTTACTGGCAAAGGAGAGAGGGAGAAGAGTGGCACATCTTTTGGAGATCACTTTCTATATTGGTTTGAATTATCTCTTGACATTGTATTGGCAATTTATGATAAGGAAGTTTTTGCTGGGTTTTCTTCCCCTAGATGGTTTCCCAGAATAAATGTTGTGTTTCTTGTGAATGTGTATTTCTCAGTGATCTTATTCTTATGTTTCTCTTATCTATTGAAATGCAAAGAACTATAATAATGGCATAAACATTAACATGGTATCAGAGCCAACCTGAAGGAACATATTTCGCAAGAGAAAAACGTCACTGTTGCAGTACCTGCAAATTAGGGTTTTTCAAAAGTGAATCTTTTCAACCCTAAAACCACCTAGAAAGATGCGCCCTCCCCCAAGGCTCATTTTGGCAGTTAGAGCGCACCTTTTCAGTGGCTAGATCTCCTGGAAAGTGAAACCCTAGTTTCACAAAGTACCAAAAAACCAGAAAACTAGAGTACCAGAAGTACCAGAGTACCAGAAGTACCAGAAAACCAGAAGCACTAGTCCAGAAATCCGCAGATCAAGTTTGAGGGGGTAAAAGTTGGATTTTTGAAATTCCGACTGCACCAGCTAACTCGCCTCAGCTCAGCGCATCTATCCCCTGGATCAGATTTTCAAAATTCGAAGTTTGAAAAATTAGGGTTTCCTCATAAAACCCTAAGTTGCAATCGCAGTTGCAGTCTCAAAACCAGTTGTAGTTGCAGTACCAGTTGCAGTTGCAGTCGTAGAACCAGTTGCAATCACCCTTGAAAATTTCTCAAGAGTTGGCAATGATTACCGCTGCTACCAGATGGAGTCACTACCTGCAAATGCTATCAGAGGTATGTACTTACATATGTTTAATGGTTAAATCCTAAAGAGTATTTGCAGAAGAAGGGATCTCTTTCCATAGATCCAGAAGGATCTCAAGATCCAACACATTCAGGAATGATGCAACCCAGGTGTGATTATTCTGATATACATCTATTTGTCATGACATTATCAGTGTTGCATGTTGAAGCTATGATCAAATTATAATTGAAAGTTGATCATAGAGCTTATTCTCTAACCTAAGCTTTTGTCAAGCTAGCATATTGTCTTAGTACAAAAGACAGGTTGAAGAAAGCACTCATCACTTGAGTGAAGGAGACCTGGAAGAAAAGCAAGCACTCATTCTTGAGGACAAGGCTCCAGGTTTGATTAATCAAGATTCAAAGGTACACATGACAAGTTAATGACTATAGTTGAGACAACAATCTTTGTAAAGTATTATACTTGATAGCATGTGAGCATATAGAGGTAGATACTTTGCCTGATACAACTAGCACCTCCTCTAGGAGAAACCTCGTGTGTTAGTTCCAGGTTGCCATGGAAGAATGCTTGGTCACAACACTATGAGAGTGTTGACCTCATTTCGTATTGTATTCATTACCTTTAATCTTTGCTTCAGATAAATTATAAGTGATAGCTCTAAAGGAGCTACTAGGATGATTGTTCGTGCTATTTCTTTATATTATCAGAAGGATATTATTCTTGCTTGTTGTTTTGTTGACCTTGCTCCAGGTCACATGAGGAATCTATAGCGAAGGTTGCAGAAGTCAACGTGCTAAAGGAGATATCATNGCTATCACTTATAATTTATCTGAAGCAAAGATAAATTATAAGTGATAGCTCTAAAGGAGCTACTAGGATGATTGTTCGTGCTATTTCTTTATATTATCAGAAGGATATTATTCTTGCTTGTTGTTTTGTTGACCTTGCTCCAGGTCACATGAGGAATCTATAGCGAAGGTTGCAGAAGTCAACGTGCTAAAGGAGATATCATAAATGAAGCAATCATTAGTGGAAAAGAAGAAGGTGGGTCACTAAGAAGCTGCCATGACTCACGCTATTGAAGAATCCATGTGAACTCTAGAAGATTAGCTCACATCAACTACAAGGCGCTACCACACATATGCAAAGTTGTCACAAGTTTACTAGAACTCAAGGTTGATCAAGAAGGCATATGCAATGGATGTGCACAAGGGAAGAATATCAAGAACCCTTTTCCAAAGAGGGGCATCAAAGCAGAAGGAGTACTAGAACTCATTCATTCAGACGTGTGTGGCCCAATGCCATCATCCTCCATTAATGGGTATGTATACTATGTATCATTCATTAATGATTATTCTCGTAAAGGACCTGGATATATTTGAAGTGTTCAGCAAGATCAAGGAATTCAAAGCCTTGATAGAAAACCTTTCTGTAAGGAAGATTAAGATACTCAGGTTAGATAATGGAGGAGAATATACCTCAAAAGAGTTCATGAATATCTGCAAAGATGTTGGGATCAAGATCCCCAACAAAACGGTATAGCTAAACGGAAGAATAGAATCATGTTGGAAGCTGTGAAGATCAAGATCTTCCTACGTGCTTATGGGCAGAAGCAGCTATGGAAGTTGTTTATGTGTAGAACCGATTATCCCTTAGCACACTTGGGCTCAAGACCCCAGAAGAGATGTTCATCAGAAAGAAGCCAGAGGTAAGCCATCTCAAAATATTTGGTTGTCCAGTGTTTATTCATATACCGAAAGAGAAAAGAAACAAGCTGGAACCCTCTGGAAAGAAGGGAATATTTGTGGAATACTGTGAGGTATCCAAGGCCTTCAGAATCTACATACCTGGTCACCACCATATTGAAATCAGCAGGGACATGACCTTTGATGAAGAAGCAGCACTTAAGAAATCAAGAAGATGTCAGCTTGAAGAAATGTATGAAGAGGAACCTGTAAATCCCAGGACTACAGAATCCGTGAGGGAAGTTCCCATAACTGTAGAACCTGTAAGGGAAGTCATAAATTCCCCTGATGAGGAGACTCCTGAAGATCATGATGTATCAGAATTTCAAGAACCTTCTCATATGACCTTCTCCCAGAAAAGAAATCCTACTTGGGAAAGAGATCTTATACAAGATGGAGAGAAGTATGATGTTCCAGAAGGAACCACAAGACAGGTGAAAAGACCAAAGCCATTCTCTAGTTACACGGCTTTGATGTGCAATCTACTTGATGAAGAACCTACATGCTTTGAAGAGGCCATTCAAAAGAAGGAATGGGCAGATGCCATTGTTGTAGGAAAATCTCCTTGCGGACAGGTAGATCACCTCTAAGGCTTGACCTTAACCCTAGACAGAAAAATGCTTAATGTGGACACTGAATTTCTTTCAAATCTATCTAAACTAACACATGAGAAGGAAGGATGATAGAAGTACCTGTTATCGACGTTTGTCCCTGCACGCTCCGAGTTGCGCTCCAATCCTTTGCTCCTCGCTGAGTTCTGCGGGAAAAGAAAGATACGACCACTTCCTACTCTATTGATATTAGCTTGAAAACATATCTATCACTAAATGATAAGTTCATGTAACATCAGACACAAACTAGAAAGAAACAAGCCAAGCGTGTCATATTAATGAGAATAATGACAGCAGTACTTACAATCGTAGATGCGAATGCGACAGCTTCGTCAATTCCTCTTCGTCTAACCCTTGCCTGAAAGATCCACAACCTGGATAACAACAGCTTCACTGATCACTCTCCTTTGGCTGACTGTAAGTTTCCTCCAAGATCATAAGTTTCATATGTTCAATTCTTCCCCCTTTCCACCATCATAGAGCTTGTTTATATAGGTTGGGAGGAGCCTAACCTCTTGAGTTATGTTTAGAACCAGTTGGGAACCTTCTCCATAGATCAAGGATCTGTTGATGAAAACAAGAATTCGAGCACAACTGCCTCCTAATCTCGAATGTTCCTCCCCTTATTCTTCTCAACGGGCTAACAACTGACCCAGATTAGGGAGCGCTCCTTCAGAAGGGGTCTCAGAGCATTGTAGCGCTCCTTGGTAAGCCCTGGGGAAGCGCCAGCGCTCTTAAGGTGAGCAGCGCTCCTCCAAAAGGGTCTGGGCAGCATTATAACGCTCCCTAAAGCATGATAGGGGAGCGCCAACGCTTCTGCAGCTGAAGTAGGGGAGCATTCCCCCTCCAAACCTCTGTTTCAGGGCTCCTTTCAGGTGTCAAGAGTCATTTGATCTCAGTAAACCAGTTCTCCTCCTTCAAATCAGTCATGTGAGATGTCATAAGTGCCTCCTTAGTGTCGTTATCATGGCATCATGTCTGAACGTTGTTTGCGACACTAGTGGTCAACTTGCGACACTTGCAAAAGTTGTAGGGAAGATGCGACACTTACGACGATTGATAGGGACAATGCGGCACTTATCCATCTGAGCAATTTCGACGTGTAACAACCATGACAGAGGAATACCAATCCATAATGAAGAACGAAGTATATGAAATAGTCCCAGATCGAAGAATAAAGATGGGGTATCCTACAGACGACTCTTCAAAATAAAACATGCTGCTGATGGAAGTATTGAGAAATATAAAGAAATATTTTTTTCTCGTGGCTTTTCCCAAAAGAAAGGCATTGACTATGAAGAGACATTTGCTTCTGTGGTCAGATACACTTCGATTAGAACCATTATAGCTCTTGCTGCCAAGATGAAATGAAAGCTGCACCAGATGGACGTGAAGACAACTTTTCTGAATGGTGTTATTGAAGAGGAAGTGTATATAGAGCAACCCCAAGGATTTGAGGTTGAAGAAATGAAGTCTCATGTCTGTCGATTGAATAAAGCCTTTTACGGATTGAAGCAAGCTCCTAGAGCTTGGTATGGCGATATAGATAGTTTCTTGATGAGCTTAGGCTTTACCAAGAGTAAAGCAGACTCAAATCTCTATTACAAAATTATGGATAATGAACCAGTAATCTTACTACTGTATGTGGATGACTTATTCTTAACTGGAGAAGAAAATCTCATTGTTTGCACCCAATTCGTCACTTGGTGAGAAAATAAAGGGTGCTTACATGCCCTGTTGGGTCTTGCAGAGCATGACAGCTGTAGTGGAAAGGGTTAGAAAAAGAACAACAAAACTATAAACAAGAATTAAATAAAAAAAAACTAAAACTATGAGCATATGGATAGAGAAATAAAAACACAACAAGACCAATATCACCAATGTTTTTAGGCTGATCAATTGATGAAATCAAAGCACAATGAAGAAAGGGGACTGTGAGTCCCTTCTTCCTCCAAAGAAAGGCTCTTGTGTCTTCACAAACTTGCTCTCCTTACAATGAGAAAATGAGAATGATGGTGAAAGAACTCCAAGCACATTCACTCAATGGAGAGGTGAATGGCTCCATGAAATGGTGCCAATGTGTTATTGTCAAAGAATGAGTCCTTAACAATCTTAGCAGCATAACAATACATGAAATTCCTTGAGAAAATGATGTTTTCTCATAGCTTTTTATAGCATAGCATTGGGTGATTATGTAACTCTTTTGAGGTGTGAAAAGGGGCTCTTTAGGGCTTAATTAGGTCTTTGACCAGCCTACCAAGCGGATTCAGCTCAGATTTGGGAGTCAAATCGGCTTGGGAGCTGATCCAGAAGTGGTTGGGAGGCCGACCAATTCCATAAATGCGTCGTTTAGCAGGTGCACGGGTTTTTGCGCCAACAGCCGCGCGTCGTGCGCGCATGCGCTCATTGTACGTTCCCGTTCCGCGCATATGCGCGCACACCCAACTTTTGTAAAGCACCCTTCAATTTTTGGTTACTTTGTATAGTTTTTGACCCTTTTGCAATGCTGTGAAATTAATTCAGTGCCATGAATGACTTCATTCCCGTTTGACGATGCTAAGTTCTTGTCGCCATGTGCGGACGAAATTTCAGTGATAACAGATGCCCCCTGATGGATGAGGTTAGAAGCATACGTATAGCCGAAATCCATCAATGTTTCTTTTACGTAGAATGTGGTTGTAAGAGAGAGAAATAGTGAGACCGTTCAGAGCGATCCGTTGGAGAAGAAAGGAACCGGTAGAATCCGACCTTCCATAAGGTGTGTAACAATATACAACTGTGTACAAACGAGGCGGGCATGCCCGATTCTCTTGTTATGTAACTCTGACAAAAGATGACGGGAGTGTTGGTGTAGATAATTGCAGCGCCCTCGGGGGAGGTAATAAAAAAGGCAGAAGACAATTCTACAAAGGAATATACTCTGAACAATAGGCAATGATTGCGGTAATAAGCAACGACGATGATGTGGGCATTGAAGGCCCTACCAGGTTCAGAGGTTTTCGACAAATGATAAAACGAATTGCAATAGTTGCAAAGTAAGACCCACCATAACATGAGAAAGTGTTGGCGTCGAATCTTATGGGGGCCAACGATAGCAGGTGTTATCACTCCAGGGAACTACTTAGGGTTGTAGATTAAGTATGCCTGGTAACTTAAGAATTCAATACCTTTTTAGCAAATGGATCGATGGGATACCACAATAACTCGATGGAAAGGTTGCTTATCAAATAGTTAAATGAGCCAGTGCTCTTAGGAACTGTAAATCAGATGATAAATAACAGAGATGGTATGCAGAATATTGCTGAGACAACCAAATACATTAACATGCAGGGTTTATGCAACCAAATACATGCATAACATCGGGTCACACAMAACAATAGGAATTTCCTCAATCCAAATTATGAGCACAGGCTAAACTAACTTGAACAGAGTGCAGAACAATGGTGGATGAAAATATCTGATCACAACAACAAGAGAAAACTGTGATTTTTTATTAGAAAAAGCAACCAAAACATACAACAAAGTCTCTCCAAGTTCGAACCCTTGTTTGATTTCAAAATAGGCATATATAGCCTTTACAATACAGTTGCACAGATCCTGAAAACGTGGGTCTGTTATTAAAACAAGAACAGTCCTATTTTACTTTGAACAGCTATAACAATAAAGTCTACTATAACAGAAAATAACATTCGAACTGTCTTCATTATGCAAAAATCTTTCAGCTGCTCTCTCCAGCTTCCAGCTCCTGCGATGCCTTGGGGCAGTGTGACACCTGTGTTTAACT
>JASDQU010308347.1:129220-150335 GCA_032191745.1 Picea mariana | reverse complement strand
GATTGTAGTCAGGTGCACTAATCAAAGGTGCGTTTGAAAGTGCTATTTTAAGATCGTCAAACGACTGTTGGGCATAGTCATCCCAGTGGAAGGGGATGTCGTGACGTAGTAAGCGAAGGAAACCATGTGCGCGTATGGCGTAATCTGGGACAAAGCATCGAAGGAAGTTAGCTTTGCCCTGAAGACTCTGAAGTTGCCGTAAATTCCAGGGAGGTGGAATTTCGGTGATAGCTTTGACTGAGGGGGTCCACGGTAATACCTCTTTGGGAAACGATAAAACCGAGGAGTCGCCCGGCGGTGACGCAAAAAATGCACTTGAGAAGGTTCAAGTGGATGTTGTACTGGCGACACCATTGAAAGATGATTCGTAAATCATCAAGATGCTGTGTGCGTTTCTTGGAGCGTGCTGTGAGGTCGTCCAAGTAGGCAAGGATGATTTCAGCCAGATCGTGAAATATGTATGTCATTGCCCGCTGGAAAGTTGCGCCAGAGTTTTTTAAGCCGAAGGGCATGACACGATATGCAAAGGTACCCCATGGGGTAATGAATGCGGTTTTATATTGATCGGATGGGTGAATTTGGATTTGGTTATAGCCCGAGAACCCATCCATGAAGGAGAGAGCCTCGTGGCCAGCGCAGTCATCGATAATTTGATCGATGAATGGCATTGGAAAGTTGTCTTTTGGACATGCGTTATTGAGATCGCGAAAGTCTGTGCAAACGTGGATAGTGCCCTGTTTTTTATCGACGGGTACAGGGTTGGAAACCCATGAAGTGTAAGCGATGGGGTAGATAAATCTGGCCGTACGTTATTTGTCAATTTCGGCTTTGATAACCGCGGCCTTGGATGGATGTAGCGGTCACTGTTTCTGGCGAACGGGTGTGATGTCAGGCCAGGTGTCGATGCGATACTCGACAATAGATGGGTCAAGCCCAGGCATCTCCATGTATGACCAGGCAAAGATATCCTGATATTCTTGGAAGAGGGCTGTATAGGCAGCGATTTCCTGAGGAGTGCAAGCAGCTCCAATGATGATTTCTTCGACGATGCCGTTTTTAATGGAAATGTCAATTTTGATGGTGGGAGAAATGTTAGCCATATTACCTTCTTCAAACGCGTCAGGGGCAGGAATGGGATTGTTGAACCAATCGATAGGCCCGGATGGGATAAAATATTTGGTTTCGACTGCGTACACGGGGTTTTGATTAGGAGGCATGAGGTTTTCCTGTGGAAGGAAGAGTCCACGATGATGTAGTGCATCCTAGGGAGAGTCTGGGCATTGTAGCTCTTCCAGGATTTCCTCGTCGCATTGGAAATGCTGAGAATATAAGGGGTCATGAGGAGTGACCTCAGTGCTAGTGTGATTGCCCCCTGCTGGAGAAGCAAGGGGAGTGGTACAAGCAGAGGGTGAGGGTTCACTCGACATGAACCATATGTTGAAGTACTGAGGAGTACTCGTGGTGGTTGGATGGAGAGTCTTCGTAGGGGAATGAGCAGGAGAGTTGGGGGGATTGCGGGGTAAATCCTCAGAGATGTCATTAAAGAACCATGGAGGCGTTGGAAGTGCCTTGGGCTCGGGAGAAATGACATGAAGACCTGCTACTGACAAGGGAAGGTCATTGGTTGTCTCTGCGGGTTGACGGAGCAGGGCCAATTGACGTTGCCTGTATGCAAGGATCGTAGGACATCTGTATGTAAAATGAGTCAATGAATCGCAGAGAGAGCAAGGGCATCTCATACGTTCATTGACGGAAGTGGTGACATAACGAATGTCAGTGATATTTTTGGAAGAGGACGTTGCAGGGCGTGGGTTGTTTTGGAAGTTTTGGCGTACGGCTGCTAATGTCTGCCGAAAGCGCGACAGTGCTGGGCAATGATGGGTGTAATGGCCATATTCTGAACATATAGCACATGCAAATTTGGTCCTCAACCCTTTACTACTAGAAGGGTTGGTTGTAGAGGTACTTGCAGTAGTGACGGGTGTTGTTGGAGTTGGATTGGGGGGAATCAAATTCCGTAATTCAGGTAGGGATGGGCAATTATTAGTTTGGTGGCCCTCTTTCTCACATAGTGCGCAAGGTGGTGGGATGCGTGGAGGGAGTGGAGTGGTGGGCTCTTTCTTCTTCCTCTTGCCCCCAGCTGTAGAAGGGGGGGTAGTGAGTATGGGGGTAGTGGGGGTAAGGACAAGAATCGTCATGGGGATTCCTTCCTGTGGGGGAAGGGATGGTCGAGGGACCATCTACGGTGGGTGTAAATACCAAACTGGGATTGCTAACACCATATTTGGTAGCATGAGCGTTGCGGCTATCTGAAAAGATTCTATACCTGGTGGAGGGTAAAAGAAGGGAATTTGGGTGAGGGGTTGGGGGAGTGTTTCAAAAACGGGATTATGCCCCTGAGGGGGTGTGGATTCGTGGACTGTTGAGGTCGACGAATGCGCAGGAGGCTTCGGCTGGAGTGGTTATGTGACTACGAGACGTCAGGAATGACTGAAGCCTCCTGAGGAGGATTAGCATCCTCTGTGTGAGTCCCGTTAGATGAGACGACACATACTTGATTAGGGGGAAGGAGTGGTGGTGCTCCATGGTACGTCCCTAATAAGGATGGATCTTTGAAAATCCCAGGACCCATCTCGATGAGTGGATATGCGTCTTTGTGGGTGTGAATGAGAGGAAGAATGTTATCGAGATTGGCAGAGGGGTTAGGCTCATAATGTGAGACTTGGTCAATGGTCACAATCTTTCCGTTGTGGGGGAACATGATTGTGCGAAAGACGGATGATGCCACTGTCTTCACAGCATACATGTAGCTACGTCCGAACAAGATATTGTAATCGAGTGGGGCGTCGATAACTTTGATGTCAATGAGAATGGTTTTGCCTCCGAGTTCAATGGGGACATTTTGGAAGAGCCCTTCAGGAGATGATGGTCTTCCGTCGTAGGCTCGTAATGTGATGGCGGAGGGTATGAGTTCCGGGGAACCAAGTTTCTGCCATACTGTTTTAGAAATGATGCATGTAGATGCACCTTCATTGATGATACACCGATGAACTGTGATGTTCCGTATTTTTACTGGTAGTTGAATAGCGACCAAGGCGGGAAGACGAGGTTCACTATTGTCAAGATCGAAGGTGATGAGTCGAGTATCGGTAGGGTCGACTGCCCCCAAGGTGAAAAGTAGATACTTCCGTTGCGTGGGACAAGTCTGGAGAACTTCCAAGACTGACATGGCAGCCGGGGATTGTGCTAAGTCATCTACCAAACTATAATTATGAGCTTCCCTAGCCTGTGGGTTGTGGACATTCCTGCGCAAGGGGATGCGAGGGATGCGTAATGGTGGTTCGGCGGAAGGGCGAGGGATCACCAACGGGGGTCCCATTGGTGCAGGGTTTGTCTCTGGAGAGATAGGAGTAGACTCAGCTGGTGTCTGATACTGACGATTCCGTGTTTGTAGAAGGATTTCTTCCTCACTGGTGAGGAGAATTGTACGTTCTACTGGGTTGTTAGGGTTGTGATATTGTCCCCCTTGAGGTGGGGGGTGGTGTGCATCCTGTTGGGTGTTTATCACACCTTGATGTGGGATGGGATTTTGTAGCACGATGGGAGGGGGTTGTTGCACATATTGTTGTGGTGCCTGTTGAGGGGCAGTTTGTGCAGGGGTATTGGGAAGGCTACCCGAGTCTTTCAACCTTTTGAAATCAGCGATTTGGGGGCAATGGTGAGTGTAATGACCGAACTTGCCACAAAGAGCACAAGGGTGGATGGTTTTAACGTTATTATGCCCTTGGTGTTTGTTGTTATTGCCCCCTTGGGGGTTTTGGTTCCCTTGGTTCTGATTGCCCCCAGTGGTTTGGTGCTGTTGGGGTTGATTCCCGCCTTGACCAGGGTTTTTATTGTTCTTGTTCCGTCCTTTCTTTTTGGTATTGTTCGAAGGATGAGTTGGGTTGGATGTATTTAATTGTTCAAAATTGACCCCCGCATGTGGATGTGGGGGAGCCATGGGTTGTGGAGGACCAGGAAATGGGAAATATGGATTTTGTGGTGGTACCGATCCGTAAGGTACATAGGAAGGCATAGTGCTTTCACTAGTACTATAATATGATGTTGAGGGAGTACCACTATTTGGAGGAATAGGTGGATGTATGGGAGGTGCCGGTGGTGGTCCACTGGTGGGTGGAGGTATAGCAATAGGATATGGCTGTTGATAAGGGGGTGGGGGGTAATAAGGAGTGCCCCCATATGCCGGCGGGTATTGAGGTGTTCCATACATCGGTGGTGGTTGGGGTTGTGGACCATGGTGTGTGGTGGCACCTATTAGTCCGTCTGATGAATGAGACATACCAGGTTTGTCTTGGCCAAATGGCACAGGTTTTGGAAGATCAGGAAGTACTATGTATAAGTACTTTGATTGTGCATAAATGAGGTCATATTGTTGGGCCTTGCTAATGGCTTCCTCTTCGGACTGAGGGAAGGTGGAAGCGACATCCTTTCCAAGGAGAGCGATAAGTGATCTAAGAAACCAATCAAGGCACTGTTGCTTGGTGGTTTCTGCTTTACACAAACTACATCGCCTACGCCACTCATGAATGTGGTCAGTAATGTGGGTGGATGAGGTTTGTTTGAAGTTGGACAGTAGTTCTAGACCATTGTCATGGTAGATGGGTAATTGGAAAAATGTCAAGAAGGCTTTGGCCAATGACTCAAAGGTCGTATGTGACCCTGATTTTTCTTCGACATACCATTTGGCTGATGGGCTAGTAAGTGTGCGTTGAAAGAGTCGCAGTCTGATGGAATCATCCGTAATGCTATTGGAAGAGCACCATAGATGCAAATTCATGACGTGGTTGGCGGGGTCATCCCCCGCCTTTCCTTCAAACTTTGGTATGTTTGATGGAAGTTTGGTTGGCATTGCAGGCCATGTGGCGTCATGCAATATAGGATCATTGGTGAGCTTGGTGAGATTTGGTATGTTGAGAGAGGCCAAGTATGGCATCTGTAGTGGGGTGGGAGGGTTAGCTCCAACCATAGTGTGTTGTGAACCTGACCCTTGATGGGGACTAGGTGGGTTGGTGCTCCCTCCTTGAGAGGAAGAGGGTCCTCCGCTTCCGTGCAAAGAAGAGTGAGTGGACAAGTGACCTTGGGAAGTTGACCCAAGTAAGGTAGAATCAAGCAAAGCTGATCCTAAGATAGTAGCACTCACAGGAGTGTGTGAAAGAGGTACTAATGAGCGGGTACGACCAGATACTCCCCCTAAGATAGGCGGGAGGTTGAGCAAGCGTCATGAATGACGGGGGTTATGTGGTTCTCCTATGATGTCAGACTAGTGGTGTGAATGTGTGCAACAAGTGGTGAGGGAAATATAGAAACACGAGTCTTTTGCTGTGATTGGTTACACAATATATATATCCAAATCAAGCTGTAATCAAATGTGCATCATACATAAAATGAGAAAGAAGCATATATATATGGGTAAAAGGGTTTTGTCCACGTGGGGGAATCAAAAGAAAGCAAATGCTCGTGTCCTAGAAGACGTAACGTCCTTCCTCTCCAATAGCACTGGACCTTCCAATAGCTCTCAACAGTGGGGTCTGAAGTCACCGGAAGAGACACTAGTGAAGGATGAAATAATTGATTATAATGAGGGGTAGAGGGGGCATATCCCGAAAGAGTTGGCGATACTTCCCAATAGCCACACAAAATCCAATCAAGGTGTGATTGCAGCCCACAATCGCCACCTGGGTAGATGTCTTAAAGTTGGTCACTAGGTACCTCGGTCAAAGTGCGACATTTAGATTTTCGGCCTAAGAAATGGGTCACGGGATGGATCCCGTCCAAGAGGTGGGCGCCTCAAGGGGGGACGCACAGAACAACCGAACCTCGGCCTTCAACCCTTCACGGGTATCTCCCTGCCTTATGGTGATTGGAACACTTGACTTGGAGGATTTGAAGTTCCCTATTTGTCAACTTCTATGTTTGAAAATGTGAGAACCAAATAATGGGGAGTTATTTGGATGCCTATCCCCGAAATCCTACCTAGACTAAAAAATTCTTTTGGCACCTCCTGTGGAGGAAAACTTAGTGAGTTTTTAGAAAGTTTTTAGATGAAGTTGTTTTGTGAGGCTGGGGGTGAAAACCAACCTCGTTTGATTAAAAGTGGGAGTGGATAGTCCTGTTAAGAAAAGATGGGGTGTTTTCGGAATCCCTTTGGAGGAAACGTACTTAGACCTCCACGTTTCGAGAAGAATCTATGTGAGTGAAGAAGTGACTTTTGTGTGTGAGTGAAATTGTACCAAGTTTTAGTTATTTAGATGTCACCTTGCTGCATGTGGACTTCGCTTGGTCCTTACAAGAGTGTGATTACCTAATTAGCTATATGTCATTGGTAAAACCTTGTGGAATTTAAAAATCCCTAGAAAACTAGCATGCGGACATGTGGTCCGTTACTATCCTTTAACTCCCTATGTGTGAGTTAATATAGAAAAAGCATGAAACTATCCTAGATTGAACATGCGGGCATGTGTGGGCCCGTTACAAACCTTTAAACTCTCCTAGTTTTTGGATCTAAGAAAGTAAAATTCCAAGCACTATCTTACTTTTGTGACATGTGGGCATGTATGGGCCCTTACAAATTTAAGATATGTTTGAAAAATGAAACTAAGAGGGGTCCCAAAAGGGCCTTTGTCCTCTCTTAAAAGTTTTTGAATTTTGTTTAAGGGAGATGAGATTGTTTTCGCAATCTTTTTCTGATTCTCAAGATCGCTTGAAGGCACAAGAGAAGAGCATACTCAAGGATTGTTACTTCAATTTATAGTCCCAAATGTGAATTAGGTGTGATTAAGTATGATTGTCCAACTTAGATTATAAATCAAAGCAAGCCATCCACGTGGCGAAAAGCAAATAANGGAAAATGATTTTTATCCACCTAAGTGCCTATGTTTGTTTGACTATCCCCTTTATAAGTTGAGGGGTCTAAGTGGTGCAGTATTTAGAGCATGCATAACATCATTCTTAAGAAGGAAAATGACTTTTCCCACATCCCAATACCTTACAATGTAAAATTTAGTTCAGATGCGCGGCCTCCAGTGTAGACAGAGGCGCATATGGCGCGTGCACGCTGACATAATTGAGGAAGAAAGCACATGTGCGCAGAGAGAGAATGTTGTGCAGGTGCATGCACGCACGATGCGCGTCTGTGGGGTGGAATACCCGCGCGCCTGTGACAAGTGACTGAGAAAGAAAATCCGGATGGATTTCTCTCAATTCTCCCTTGAATTGACTGGTTAGCAGGTCGACAGAGGCTGGTTTGTGCACCTGCAAGTTAATGAAAGCAAAAGGAAAGCAAAATAAACCCAAATGAGGAAGGAATTGATACCTAAATCCCCAGTATGGTCACCAATCTGTTTGCATCCAATTCGTCACTTGGTGAGCAAATAAAGGGTGCTTACATGCCCTGTTGGGTCTTGCAGAGTATGACCGTTGTAGTGGAAAGGGTTAGAAAAAGAACAACAAAACTATAGACAAGAATTAAATAAAAACAAACTAAAACTATGAGCATATGGATAAAGAAATAAAAACACAACAAAACCAATATCACCAATGTTTTTAGGCTGATCAATTGATGAAATCAAAGCACAATGAAGAAAGGGGACTGTGAGTCCCTTCTTCCTCCAAAGGAAGGCTCTTGTGTCCTCACAAACTTGCTCTCCTTACAATGAGAAAATAAGAATGATGGTGAAAGAACTCCAAGCACATTCACTCAATGGAGAGGTGAATGGCTCTATGAAATGGTGCCAATGTGTTATTGTCAAAGAATGAGTCCTTAACAATCTTAGCAACATAACAATACATGAAATTCCTTGAGAAAATGATGTTTCCTCATGGCGTTTTATAGCATAGCATTGGGTGATTATGTAACTCCTTTGAGGTGTGAAAAGGGGCTCTTTAGGGCTTAATTAGGTCTTTGACCAGCCTACCATGCGGATTCAACTTAGATTTGGGAGTCAAATCGGCTTGGGAGCTGATCCAGAAGTGGTTGGGAGGCCGACCAATTCCATAAATGCGCCGTTTAGCAGGTGCGCGGGTTTTTTTGCCAACAACTGCGTGTCGTGCGCGCATGCGCACATTGTATGTTCCTGTTCCGTGCATATGCGCGCGCACCCAACTTTTGTAAAGAGCCCTTCAATTTTTGGTTACTTTGTATAGTTTTTGACCCTTTTGCACTGCTGTGAAATTAATTCAGTGCCATGAATGACTTCATTCCTGTTTGACGATGCTAAGTTCTTGTCGCCATGTGCGGACAAAATTTCAGTGATAACACTCATCGCTAAATGTAAACAGAGACTTGCCACAGAATTTGAAATGAAAGAACTTGGCCTAATGCATTACTTCTTAGGTTTTGAGGTATGGCAGAATCCAGAAAGAATCTTCCTTAACCAAGGGAAGTACACAGTCGAAATCTTAAAGAGATTTGACATGTTAGAATGCAAGTCTATGAATACACCCATGGAAGAGAAGATGAAGCTACTGGTCGATACCTCGTCAGATTTTATAGATGCCACACTGTATAGACAGATTATTGGATTGCTGATGTACCTGACGAACACCAGACCAAACATCTGTTTTGCAGTGAACACCTTGAGTCAGTTTCTGGTAGAGCCCAGACGTGTTCACCTAGTGGCTGCAAAACATATGATGAGGTACCTTAAAGGTACAATGGATTATGGTCTCAGCTATGATGGAGATCATGACTTCACATTGAGTGGATATACTGATGAAAATTGGGCAGGAAGCGTTGCTGATAGAAAAAGCACTTCCGGATGCTGTTTCAGTTTGGCATCAGCCATGATCTCATGGAAGAGTAGGAAGCAATCCAGTATTGCTTTCAGCATAGTGGAAGTAGAGTACATTGCCGCATGTTTTTCTAGCTGCAAAGCTATATGGCTTCGAAAGTTGCTGACTGGCCTATTTGACTTGGAGATGAGAGTAACTGTGATTCTATGTGACAACCAGAGCTGCATAAAGATGACAGAGAATCCTGTATTCTAGGACAGGTCGAAGCACATAGAGATCCGCTATCATTTCATCCGCGACATGGTACAGAGAGGAGCTTTGAAGCTCCAGTACATTAGCAAAGATGAATAGGTTGCTGATGTGTTGATCAAACCTCTATCTCATGTAAAGTTTGAGCACTTTCAAGATAAGCTTGGTATAGTTCGAAAGGACCCTCCCTGAAAGGGGGAGTATATGTATATTCCTTGCTTCTGACCTTGCTGTTAGACGTAAAGCAAGATGAGTCATTGCTTCTGACCTCGCTGTTAGACGTAAAGCAAGACGTTGTGTGTTCCTTTCTTCTGACCTCGCTTTTAGATGTAAAGCAAGATGAGTCATTTCTTCTAACCTCACTGTTAGACATAAAGCAAGACGTTGTGTGTTCCTTGCTTCTGAGTTCGCTGTTAGACGTAAAGCAAGATGAGTCATTGCTTCTGACCTCACTGTTAAACATAAAGCAAGACGCTATGTGATTCCTTGCTTCTGACCTAGTTGTTAGATGTAAAGCAAGATGATTCCTTACTTCTAAGCTCGTTGTTAGACGTAAATCAAGATGATGATGTGTTCCTTTCTTCTGACCTAGTTGTTAGACGTAAAGCAAGATGATTCCTTGCTTTTGACCTCGTTGTTAGACGTAAAGCAAGATGATGATGTGTTCCTTGCTTCTGAACTAGTTGTTAGACGTAAATCAAGATGATTCCTTGCTTCTGACCTTGTTGTTAGACGTAAAGCAAGATGATGATGTATACCTTGCATTTGACCTAGTTGTTAGATGTAAAGCAAGATGTGACTGACACTGAGCTACCATCTTATCAGATGTGACATTGAGTTAGTGTAGTACTGTGATGTGCCAGCCTAGTGTTGTGATGAGGTATCATTTTTATTGATACATATTGATGCAGATGATGATGGCATTCTTTCGAGAATGATGATGCTACTGATGAAGAAAACTTCTGATGACTCATAAATTTTCCAGCCAATGTTCCAAGATGATATTGACGATACTGTCCTCCTGATGCCACTGATGATGGAGACCTCTCTTGCCTAATGCTGTTGAAGAATACCCTTCTTGTTAAGGGGGAGTGTTGAAATAATGTAACTGCAAAGAGTATTCTTATTATTATTTGATATATTATTTATAGGATTAATTCCTATTGTGGATTAATCATGTCGGTAATTGTATTAGGACCAAATACCCTTTTGCGGATTGGTCAACAAACAATTATAATAGGCAGAATAAGAAGTCGGCCCCAGCAGTTAATAAGAAGACCCAAAAATATAATAAAGGTGGGTTTACCCACCCAAATTAAGAAGTCATCCCTGCCAGTGAAGAGACACTTCACACATGCCAGAACTTGTATAAATAAAGGAGGCTAACACCTCATTTGAACACAACTCACTTGCTCAGTATGAGAGACAAGTTCTGATTTGTTACCGGCAAAGGAGAGAGGGAGAAGAGTGGCGCATATTTTGGAGAGGAATTTCTATATTGGTTTGAGTTATCTCTTGACATTGTATTGACAATTTATAATCAGGAAGTTTTTGTTGGGTTTTCTTCCCCTAGAGGGTTTCCCAGGATAAATGTTGTGTCTCTTGTGAATGTGTATTTCTCAGTGATCTTGTTCTTATGTTGCTCTTATCTATTGAAATGCAAAGAACTATAATAATGGCATAAACATTAACACGAACATCCATCAATTGTTTAATGAAGAGGTTGTACACATCGCCTTTGAAACTACCCAAATATTCGTTTGTTGAAAAAATCAAGGAACTGATTTTTTTTTCACCAGGAGGATGATCACAAGCCTCTCAATATTTGTTGAGGATGATCACACGCCTGTCATAGTTGAGCATATTTTGGGGAAATTTCAAACAAATCCGTGCAATAGATTGTTGAGCAAATCGGTGAGGAATAGGTGGAGCAGATCAGTGAGGAATTCATGGAGCATATAAGAGAACATACAATTAAAATCAGTTCTCCTTTCTCCAACTGTGCGTGGACTGATGGGTTGCTGGAAGAAGGAAAAATTACACCCCTTGAATGGAAATTTCTTCTTCTTTCGATCTGGGTCACTTCTATATGATTCAACCAGAGAGTCTATTCACAAAATAAATCAACAAAATCGTTGATGGATTATAGTGGAGTCTATTCATGAATTGAAAGCGTTTTAAAGCGACAGTTCAAAATTGAAACCAATAGGCACATACCATGTGGATCTGTTGACTAATGAGCACATGAGAAAAATTTGGAGCAAATCGTGATAAAATCACCATTTAGTTGTTGACGAAATCATTGAGATATGGAGGTCACGCACACGTTGATATGTAGATTGCTCGAGAGTAAATCATAGAGATTTGGAGGTGAATACTAATTGTTGGATGTATTCCTGAAAAGATGATGTCTTTGAAGCCATTGCATATGGATTAGGTTTAGGAAAATCATCAGAGACAACTAAATTGCACAAGCCATCTTTTGTTACTAACAACAAAGGTAGTGGCGACACGGGCTTCAACTATGCAGGAATTGTTATTAACATTATCAACACCAACAACTCCTGTATCTTTGCAATCACCCTTGTGAGTGCAGTCATATGGGATTTCTGGCAGATTTCTTGATATGATTGAGGCTGATTTGGATGCGATTGGGATTGGCATGTGAAGTGAAGGTTGTTCTCAAAAGGGCAAGCAACAAAGAGCTTCACTCCAAATTTCAGGTCCACTGAATTTGTAATACGCTTTGTCCTCCTCGAAATTGTTAGAAAAACACATAAGCAGACATCCACAACATCACATGATTGAAACTCGAGAGATCTAAGTCATCTATACTAAAATTTCTATCTGCAGCGTTGGCGAAATCCAAGCCGAATTTGACATGTAAAGTGTTATAGGAGATGAAAGGAGATCTGCCTCACCGCATCGACGCACCATGCGGGTTGCCTCACCAGAACAATGTCCCCCCAAAAAATCATGATTCCACTTTACACCTCTCCACACTTGTCACAAGAGGCGACTCTATGGCTTCTTGGACAAGAATTTTGTACTCTGACTGACAACAATTCCTTCATCTATCTCAGGATTGATTCAAATCTTGAATATAATGAACTCCTGGGTCGATGGTAAAGGCACCCAATTCACCACAGGTTTCAACACAAGAAACATTTATCTATACAACATTGTGATCTCACATGGACCACGATCTCACATAGGAATATAATGATTTCTTTATGAAGGAAACGTGCAGGTCGCACCAGTCCGTACACCAATCTGTGTGAACCAATATGAACGCTTCACAATGGACTATTGTTCCCACACTAACATAGTTGCAAACTCAATGCTAGAAGCAGGTCATGGCTCCTCCACTCTGTTATAGGCAGACATATATTACAATCTCATGTGCTGCTACAATCTCCTTCGTAGTCACCCTCTCAGTGATACTCCTCCACGCTGTGGCTCCTTCACCTCCCATTCTATCATATTCCTGGGCACTCCTGTTAGGGAGCTAAGTCCAACCCTGAAGCTTTGATACCAATTGATAAAATATAAACAACAACATCAACATGGCGGAAAAGGCATAATAGGCAACACAATTGATTATTCACTCCAATGTTACATATTTATAGTACAATGGGTGATGCCACCTCATAGAGAGATTTTCTCTAGATCCTAAAATCATGCATGATGACTAGACTAGGTAATCTTAACTATCTCATTAGTCATCACTTGAGGATATATTACTAATATTCTAAATGAATAATTCAAATATAGGTGACAATTTAGACTTAGTGATTGGTAAAGGTAAGCCATAGGCTAACACTCCTAATGAAAATAATAAAACATCAGTTAAAATAATAAATTAAGAGTTAATAATTTTCAAATGGAAATAAAAAAAGCTTCTTTGCTTTATTGTATTTTTGACTTATCTCCTTATAGATTTACTCAAATTTCAAGTGTATACACTTGTTGGTTATATAATTAAAATCCACATCCAACACGTCCCCACTCTGTATACTTTTTATAGACCCAAAGTAAGATGTATTTTTAGTTTATCTCACTTTAGGTCTATAGGAAAACCAATAGGATTTAAGATGATGATGCCAACCATAAGAGTAAATAGTTCTAGGCCTTAGAATTTCTCTAATGATTATTATAGAGAAAGAGGTTGATAGAAGAAGAGTGCCATTGCACGACTAGATTAATAAGAAGAAGCATGGTGATCAATGTTAGGGTCATAACCTACCTAACCCTTTGAGTAGATAGATATGTTATTATGTATTGCTATGCATAAAGGCCATCTATAGTAAATAAGGTCCATGTAGTAGTGTGAAAACAATAATTGTAATAAGGCTTACTAGAAGGTTCTCCCTGTTAGATTTCCTAACCTAGCACCCGACAATTTATTTTGAATAAATCACTTATTAATAAATTCACAACTAGGTTTTAACCAAATAAATCAGTGGAAGCATAAAACTGAAACCATACACATTGCAAAAGAAATTTTTGGGTAAAAACCTCCTAGAAAAACCCCTAAGGGAAAACCAATTATGAGTTGATTTTATTAAATATAAAATATTAGGCTCCCGTCCTGGGATAATGACCCATCTTATAAATACAATGTAGCAAATAACCAAGCCCTACAAGCCTTAATATCAGTCATTCAATCTTGCTAGTTGGATACTATCTCCCTTGCTTCCCCTTCTCTCCTTTCCTCAGTCCCTGCCCCTACACACTTGGATGGAAGTCCATCTCTACTGACTCAATGAAATCTCACTTACTCATTTTGTGTGTGATGCAAGAACATGAAACAAATATTCCTCCTTTGAATCAATGTATTTTCTTCGTGTTTCATCCTCTCACGTAGGATTCCTTTTATAATGTTGAATTAACCCTAAATCCAAAACCCTAGATCTTTAAAGTGATCGAAGGTTGAGATTAAATCTCAATTTCACTTTAGATCTAATGGCTAGGATTTAATCAACTCACTAATGCAAAAAAATTAGGAATTTAAATTAATTAAATTCACATTAATTAAAAGGTCATTCACTTTAATAATTAACTCATAAAGTGATTTTCCTAAGGTTCTGAGAGGTATTACAGATGAATTCCACATGCTAGACACCAAACCAATGTGGAAATACTTGTCTGATGCTAAATACATCAACACTCCCTCTTAATGAGGAAGGTACTTCTACCACTTAGAGATGATTTTGTCTTTGCTATCATATCTACTACCATGACTACTCTTCAATCCACTTGATTGGTTTCTCCCTCTGAAACGAAAGCTATCCCTACCATATCACTTGGACTCTTCGTCCAATACTTCCCTTTGATCATTCTCCTAGAAGCCTCCTACTCCTGAGCATATTGCATGGTCATCTCATACCATGACTCCTTGATAGACTTGAAAGGATGCTCCTTCCCACCTAAACTTGAAGGTTGAATCCCTCTGAGCTGCTCAACCTTCAAAGCTACCCACTCCTTGTTATTTTCCACTCTGTTGCTTTCCATTACTTGCATATAAACTCAACAAACAAATTCTCTACCTGGATCTCTACTCAAGACTCACTGCCCGCTGCCCAGACCTATTTCCTACCGCCCGAAGTTGCCTGGTTTCACTTTCTGTCACCTTGTGCTGCTTCCCAGGGATCTCTACATTCTTCTTGAATACTTCCTAGGTTTTCTCGAGCCCTTCCTGGGCTTCCTTACTGTTTTTTGGGCTGTCCGGATTCATTTCCTTGCTGGCGGATGATCTAGCAGTGCTTCTCGACTACCTATGTCCACTACTCGACACACCCAACAATCAATCCCCAACCTTCTTCACAGCTACTGGCAGACCTTTCCTCACTAAAATCTCTATCCAGGGTAGTTACCCAATGCCATCATTCCTCTGTGGCTGCAACTCCACCTCTCTCCCATTCTTTTCTGTCAGCTTACCCAACACCTTTTCCACTGCAACCATTGTTGACTTTACTTTCCTGAACATTTTCTGCTGTAACCTTTGTGCATGCGTCAAATCTATGTAGCCATGTCCTTTGTGGTGGTTGCAAACTCCAACTACCATTGTAGCTTCACGACTGCTTCCCTACTTGTTATAGGACAAATTGGTAAGTGCTGACACAATCTAATCTCCCTAACTTCAACAATAAATTAGAACAAAACATAGCATAATACAAGCTTCTCCTTAGATTTCATTGTAATGTAAACTAGTTCAAAGAGGGACAAATGACATACCGTTTAAACTTCATTTGATCCTTGCTAGTATCGTCCTTTCTCCATATTTGGATTTGTGGGATGTTGGACCTGTTAAGAAGCATGAACCAATAAAGAGAGAGAACAACATATATATTCCAATGAAACCTATGCATAAGATCAATGAGTTATACAATAAAAATGGAGACACTTTTATAGGGAAGAAATGTACCACTGCATTATATTTATGAAAGTGAAGAATAAAACTATGCCTTGATGTTGCAAGGTCCCTTCCAATGGCCCTTTTCTTCAACACACACACACACCTTTGCTCCAATTCTTTTGATGAAGAGTATTCACAACCTGACTTGGAAATCTAAAAGAAAGCTATCACAAGTCCAATCTTCAACAAAATTCTTCATGCATAAGCTAGCCTAGCCTTTCCCATGAGATATCCATCTTTTTATAGGGTGAAGAGGGATGGATGAATAGATTAGGATGATTCCACTAAATTAGAGAAGTGAGTAAGATCCAAACTGATTGGAGGCCACCTTATCCTCTCAAAGCTTCCATTCTAAAACTTTCGAGAATTTCACCTTTTTCCTTTGTTTGAGCATCGTTACACCCTAAACACAAGTAGCCTGTGATGTCGCTGCAGTTCACTATGGTGCAACATGCGATGATAAGGGATTATCACACCCTTATCATTTGGCAAGGTATGACGATCTTCTTTGGTAGGGTTTTTAAGAAAGTATAGATGATTCTATTTCGCAGGGAGAAAGTCTTATTTCTTCAGTAGCTTTAGGGAATATAGGAGTAAGCACTACACATATTGTTAGTTGATCATAGGGGCAACCAAAATAATGTGTAATATAATCCACCTCAAAGTATGAAGTTGGAACATGTGACCACTGAAATACTTTGTAGAATGTGTGTGTCGAGAACAAGGAGCACATCGGTCAGAAACCTACAAAAAATCAAGTATCTGCATAATAATATACCATTTAGTGAGGTAGGCATTCCCATACTCAGACTACAAGAAACTCTAAGCATACGTGTCAAGTGAGTCATGACCATCAATCATACACTATGGATCCATGTTGTCATGATTCAACATACCCACGAGAAATACACTGTGGATCTATGTGTCAATACAGACATGGTAGAAACGACTCGACTACCAGTCATTAATGGATACCGTTAACAAGAGCGAGGGAAATCACCATTGATGATAATGACCCCCAAGGTACTTTAGTACAATCCAATGAATGTGAATTAATGAGCTGAAGTCGAACACTCAATGAAATCTTCCAATAAGAGGTCAATGATGTGAACCCACTGATGAAAATGAGGAAAATTGTCATTGAGGCATGCATATTCCAAGGTACTAAAATGATTTCTAAGTCTAATTCCTAGATAATGAGTTGAAATCGACATGAAAAGACTTGTCACAGGAGGGCCTTAAGGTATCCCTCATCAATGGCGTGAAATATGTAACGAATTTGAAGTGGATCAAAGTGCAAAGTGATTCATAACTGATTCAGGGAAGGCTGACATGGTAAGAGTTTGAGGACTGTAGATGGATGACTTGATAAAAGGCTTGTTTAAGTTGAACTTCTCTTGAACATACGAATGCCACGACAATTGTCTTGGAAGCATTGACTCAAGGAGGACCCAACATAAATACTTGTGGATGATCAAATGAGAGACAAATGGATTTCCCAACCCAAATACAATAATGAAGAGGGGTGTCATGTTCAAGAGCGACTTACTTCCACTAACAAAGATAGAGATATATATTTCTTTCCCAATTTTCCCCCACCATTTCTGGCGAGTACCTCTTTATTTTTATGCAAGCTTGAGGAGTATAACATATGCTTTTAATGTAAGCTCATCCTTCAGATGATTCCTTCGGAGTGTTTTTAACGAACCCTAGGAAGGAGTGGTTTGATCCCATATGGGCCTTTCGATGCTTGTTTTAAGAGTCCAAATAAAGAAAACTCAGGGGTTTTTCACGTTTAGAGAGTCTGAAAAACACTTAAAGAAAACTCCAAAATGTCATGTTTTGTAAATTATTCGGATGAGACCGAAAAAGAGATAATCTACCGCTCATAAGACATTTTTTTCAAATAATTTTACGAGCATGAAGAAAAAAAGGTCGCTTGGATATCTTTTCATGTTTAGGGAGTTTGAAAAGAGCTTAAAGGGGACTCCAGGGGGGTTCATTTTCTGTATTTTCATTATGAGTCCGAAAAAGTGATAAAAGTTTACTTGATTTCATTCTCATAGTTTTATGAGTGTGAGAAATAATAAAGACCATGCTCAACGTTTTTTATTGAAAAAACCTAAAAGCATAAATACATCATAAAAACACGCAAAAACGACCAAAAAGGGGTGATACATATCAAAAAGTCCCGGCGCTAAATCCCTATCCTGCAATATTGACACTTTGAAAAGTTCATTAGGTTTTTGACATAGGTGAAAATATTTAAAAATAATTCAATTTTAAATTAAAATGGTAAAAATAAGTTAAATAGGTCAAAACAAGTTCATTTTACCATTTTATTTGTATTTTCACCAAACTAGTGCCAAAAGCCCTCTTTTTCCTCCGATCTTCAAGTGACGATTCTAGAGTTCTTTGTGGACGATTTCTCAAGTCGTTTATGTGAGGTAGGTGCTCTTTCTCCCCTCTCTCTTTTTATGGTAATTTTTTTTAGTTTTAATGGTTAAATTTCCAGTTTATGGGAAAATTTTCAAGGGAGAGTGTGCCTTCAGATCGTCGCAGGCTCTCCATATCGGGAACTCTGATGATATAGGATTGTCATAGGGGTTCTATAGTTGGGGTGCGGCGATGCCACACTGTGGTAAATTTGGCCCTTGCAATGACCACAACTCAAAAAATAAAGAGAGAGAGAGAGAGAGAGAGAGAGAGAGATCTAGGAAAACTCCCAAATTTGGATTTTTGATGAACTAATTCATCTTTTATTGTTGTTTGGCAGAATTTCCATCGGTCATCATGCTCGAATGGAGGGAAAGAGAGAATGAAGAGGAATATTACATTTCCAGGAATGATCCCACCACCGTCATGGCACTCCAGGAGTGCGACTTGCTTAAGTTTTTCAAAGTACAGGGAATGAGAGCCCAATTGGTTCTATTGGAGCACTTAGTCTGGATGTGGGACATAAACGAACAATCTTTTCATGTTGGGGTTCATACACTCACTCTAGACATTGAGGACATCTATTTTTTGACTTTATTATCTCGTCTTGGGTCTCGAGTGTCACTATCGGGAAGTAGAGGAGGAGGTGAACCTATGGATTATTATGTAGCACATCACTGCACAACTTGTACAGAGAAACATAGTGGTAAGGTTTCCATAAAAGATGTTGAGGATTTATCATTGAGGACCATTCTCTATACTATCACTCATGTGGTAGGTAGTGCTGCTCCACATATGGGTTTGCAGAGCCATTTTTGGTATGCTATCGAATGCATGGATCCCTGTGTCTTCAACTGGTGTGAGGGACTCCTAAAAAATATGAATAAACAATTAACAAAGTGTTGGAAACACCTACCACACTTNCATCAACAAATCATTTCCACAAGGAGCACAAAGAACACAAGATGTATGTACAATTTTTCTTTTTATTATGGACTTCAATCCGGGGGTTTTTCAACAACAACTGAATAGAGTACAACTCTACAAGATTACCATCTCTATATGCAAGACTCAACTTACATTCTTAGCAGCAACTGAGATGAGGCAACAATCCTCAACAAATATCAATCTATCAACATAAACAAGTGCATCAGCCATGCACCAACCTATGCCAAACAACCTGTAATCAACCTCTACCATAAACAAGTGCATCCAACCATGTACCAAGTATATACCAATCATGTGTAAAATAATCATCAACAATGACTCATCAATATGTACCAACATTATCAACTATACAGCTCATGTATTTTCCAACTCATCAATTGCTTGTCTCAACCATGACTAGTTTTGGATTAGTCAACAACCCCAACTTGAAATAATCGTAACTTTGTACCTGTAATGAATAAATATCTAAAACTGATACACAATTTTTTTCAGTGTGGCTTATGCAATTCCTCCAGGTGGCACTACTTGTAACCTCTCAGAAAAAGCGTTATAGAAAAAATGACATACCTTGCTAAATTCTGGCTTATTCTAGAGAGCGACCTTGTAGAGCATGGATTGCACAAAATATTCATTTAATTGATCTGAAACTATTACAAAACATACTACAGCCTGTAACCTAACCAACACATTTGGTCTCACTGAATTTGGATCTGTTATGAAGAAGTTATGCCATTTTTACCCGAAACACCTGTTTTTGACTAGTTTCAGGACTAGCCACAAACCTTATTTTCCACGGAGTGTAACTCCCAAAATACAATGACCCACAAGATGAATTTTTTACCACAGATACTTGGGTATGTTTTCTCAATATAATACCAATTTCACAGTATGACACATGTCAGGCTGCTAAATTGAAGCTTTTAAGTGACCTGATACACTAAATTGTCAAACCAGGGTTGGTAAACTTCGAGCTGATACACAGTATGTGCAGGCAAGCGTCTAGTATTTATTTGAATGCTATCCTAAGAATAAAACACACACCTATTCTGAGAACTTGAATTCTAATAACTAACTCGAAACTGAGCATTTCCTACCAATTCATAAACAGAAAAAGACAGTCTTGTGCTCGAATGCTGGTACTGCTATTTCTATTCAAAAGTGTGGTTCTACGAAATCATTCTACCTCTATGTTCAATCATATACCATCAGAATTTTCGTTTAAGTCATGACACACAGGGTATTGTCAAAACTGCATTCATTCTAAGCAGCAAAAATCAATTCATTTTATCTGCAGGAAAACAGAGTGTTATGCTACTAACTGGTACAAGGAGGTCCTTTTGTTCTAACTGTAACCTAACTGTTCTAAGCATGCAAGGCAACTACTGTCTAATAAAGCAAAGTGCATGTTAATTCTGAGTTATGTTCGAAGTGCAAGTGAAAACCAAACAACCATATGCATATGCTAACCCTACAAGCATCAGTCCTGTGTTCAATATTCAACAATGTCAAAGATAATAGTGCGCTGTAATGGTTCAATTGAGGAACAAACAAACACAGTCTTGAAACTTTTAAAGTGTCGTGTAAGCAAACATTCACACACTGTGATGAAATGAAACTATGATAAATCGAAACAAAATCTGTGAACGCTAAGCTACCTCAGATGCGAGCTATAGAATATTGAAATGAATTAAAGCTACAACAACACAAACTAAATCTATTGCAATGAAACAACAGTTTTCACCAGTTTGGCGGGCCCAACCAAACGGCACAACGCTGTGGAAAATGACCAGAGCCGACTAGATCATACGATGCAAATACAATGTAACTCCACGCTTCATTAACTCATCAAAACAGTATTCAGATCATATGACAGTCAAAATATATCAACAACAGTTTGTATTCAAGACATAAGTTCATAGCATAATCCAAACGACAACAGTAATAGTAACAGCAGTAATAGTAATAATAGTCGTAACCCATTCTCAGCAGTGATCCCGGGTTTTAATAGAAGTCTCATTGTTCATAACAGTCGAATAACAAAGATGCCTAAAACAAACGGATCCCTGATCCGAGAATAATCGTGGAATCAAACTGAAAGCGTCTTTCACAACTTCGTGACACGTAGTGTCACGAAGTGTGAATGCTGAAGAGTAATCGATCCAATTTCATCATTAGGCCTTCGAGCACCCTGTGACGATGACTCCAGCTGGCATGTGAACCTTTCTGTCCTTCATTCGAACCATAACGCACGCCATAATGCACAGCTCTCGAACG
>JASDQU010308347.1:87015-104078 GCA_032191745.1 Picea mariana | reverse complement strand
TTCCATTCAAATACTAAGCATATACAGTTGAGGTACCACTTCATACGATCCGCCTTGGAAGATGGAAAATTGAAGATGGAAAAGATACACACTAGCCGGAATCCTGCAGACATGTTAACAAAGGGAGTAACCAGGGAGAAACTGATTTCTTGCTCAGTTTCAGTTGGTCTTCAAGAATGAAGATGAAGATGAGAAATTTTCCAGGTCCAAGAAGGTTCAGATTCCAGTATATACAACAGCGGTGGATTTGTTGAGATCAGTCTCCAAGTGGGAGATTGTTGGTTGTGGAGCCTGATTATCTTCCTGATTCAGAGGTCCTTGCTTTCAGCTGTGTTTATACCCCATGAAGTATTTACACCCCAGAAGTATGTACACTCTTCCCAGCGGGGGTTCCGGGGCGAAGCCCCCGAAGCAAAAATTGCCTTATAAAAGTATATTGTAATTTCATTGTAAATCTGGACCATTCATTATAAGGTCGCAGATCTAACGGTAGAGATTATGTTAGGGTTTTTCGCCCTAGAAGGCAACCCTCTTTTATGAGGGAAATGTATCACGGCTATGATTGAGGGTGAATATTGTATTCTGAGAGAGGAGACTGTGATAGAAAGAAGAGGAAGTTACAGCGGGTTTTGCTGTAGGTTTTATCCCTTCATTTTGCTGGATGATAATAAAGGAAGGATCTGGCAATTTCTCTGGTGGACGTAGCCCACGCTGGGTGAACCACGTAAATCTGTGTCTCTCTTGTATTGTGTGTCTTCTGTGTTTTGTTTCTGCATTTGTTTTATTTTATTGCTCCGCGGTCCTGTTTTTCTAACATCTCTTAGATTCAATATTACTGAATGTGTTAGGGGATGATACAACGAATGAGTTATGGAATAAGTTGGGGAACTTATATCAGTCTAAGTCCCTGGTAAATAAATTGTTCCTAAAGAAAAGGTTGTATAACTTGAGAATGAGAGATGGAGACTCTGTGATAGAGCATCTGAATGATTTCAATACTATGGTAAGTCAATTATTATCTATTGAGATGAAAATTGAAGATGAAGATAAGTGTATCAATTTACTATGCTCTTTACCAGACTCTTGGGATAGTCTGCTTTTGTCCATAGGTAGTAATACAAATACCTTAAGTTTTGATGATGCGGTCTCATCCTTGTTATTAGTGGAGATGAGATGGAAGAACATGAAAGGATAGAGCACATATGAATTATTTGCAAGAGGATGCTCCCAGGAAAGAAATAGATCTAAGTTCTTAAGTGGGAGATCTAAGTCTAAGGGTAGATATAAATCTCCTAGCAAGTTTGTAAAGGTATGCTGGAGATGTGGAAAATAAGGGAACTTCAAGAAGCAATGTAGATCCAAATGCATTGAGAAAGTGAAGGGATCTGAAGGTGCTCTCTCTACAAAAGAAAAGACCTCCAAGGAAGAAGGTGTTGGTTGTGGAGCCTGATTATTTTTTTGATTCAGAGGTCCTTGTTTTCAGCCATGTTTATACCCCATGAAGAATGTATACCCTAGAAGACTATACATCCCTCCATGCGGGGGGGTTGCAAGGGGGGATTTCCCTCCCTGCAGGGTTCAAGCTAATGGGGGTTCAGGGGAGAAGCCCTTGAAGGAAATTTTTTCCTTGCAAAATATTGTAATTTCATAGTCAATCTGAACCGTTCATTATAAGGTCACAGATGTGACGGTAGAAGTTATGTTAGGGTATTTTTCCCTAGAAGGAAACCCTCTTTTATGAGGGAATTGTATTACAACTGTGTATGAGAGAGATTATTGTATTATGAGAGAGGATATTGTGAGAGAAAGAAGAGAAAATTACATTAGGTGTTTTGTAGGTTGTATCCCTTCATTTTGATGGATAATAAAAAGGAAGGACCTGACAATTTCGCTGGTGGATGTAGACCACATTGGGTGAACCACATATATCTGCGTCTCTATTGTATTGTGCATCTTCTATGTTTTATTTCTGCATTTGTTTTATTTTATTTCTCCGTGATCTTGTTTTTTCTAACAACCGATATTAGAGAGAAAGGTAAATCATAGGAAAAGAGGGTTCCTGGTTCGATTGGGAGCAATGGTGGAAGATGGAAATTTTAAGGTCAAGAAATTTAACGACCAAAACTACCAGTTACGGAAGATGCAAATGGAAGATTATTTATATTAGATAGATCTATTCCTACCATTGGGCGGAATAAAAAATAAGATGATGACCATGAAGGATGAAGAATGGGAAGTTATTAACATAAAGGCACTAGGAACAATACAACCAATCCTAACAGCTTCGGTGGATTTTAATATTTCAAAAGAAAAGACAATGAAGAAGTTGATGGGCACATTGGATAAACTATATGAAAAACCCTTGATGTCCAATAAGGTATTTCTAATGAAGAAATTGTTTAATATGAAGATGCCAGAAGGTGGGTCTTTTGCAGATAATTTAAATGAATTTAAAACAATTACTAATCAACTAAGTTCTATAAAAGTGGAATGTGATGATGAGGTCAGGGCTCTTCTAATCCTATCCTCATTTCCAAAAATATGGAATGGATTGGTCATGGTTGTAAGTAACTCTATCTCTGGTTCAAACACTCTAAAATTTGATGATGTTGTTGGTGTTATCCTTAGTGATGAATTGCGAGGGAAAAAACCAGGTGAGACATCAAGTAATGCGTTAAACATGGAGAACATGGTTAGACAAAACGATAGAGGAAAGGGCTGAGGGAACCACAAGAATTATAGGAAGGAAAGATCCAAATCTAGACTGGGAAATATAGAGTGTTGGAATTGTGGGAAGAAAGGACATATGAAGAAAGACTGCAGAGCTCCAAAGAAGCAAAGAGATGGACAACAAGAGAAAAATCAGGAAGCAAATGTGACAAGTGATGTGTTACAAGATGATTTGATCCTTTCTGTAGATAATATTTCTAAGTCCTGGGTAGTATATTTAGGGGATTCATTTCATGCCACACCCCATAGGAAACATTTTCTAGATTATGTTCAAGGTGATTTTGGACAGATTCATTTGGGTGATGATGCACCATGAAAAATTATTGGAATGGGTAAGGTACAAATAAAGCAAAAGAGTGGAAACCAATGACTGTTGAAAGAGGTAAGACATGTTCCATATCTAAGGAAAAATCTAATTTCAATGGGGCATTTGGAAAGTGAAGGATGTATATCTATATTTACAGATAAGGCGTGGAAGGTAACCAAAGGATCGTTGGTGATAGAAAAAGGAGAGAAGGTAGGTACATTGTATTTATGTACTGGTAACACTGACTCTTCTATATCTTTAGCTTCTACAGAAGTGGATACAACAATGTGGCATCATAGTATTGGACACATGAGTGAGAAGGGGATGAAAATACTTCTCAAAGGAATTTGTTGCTAAATCTTAAACAAATTGATTTGGATTTCTGTGAGCACTGTGTTTATGGAAAACATAAGAGAGTTGATTTATTAGAGTCGAAAAAGAAAAGAAGAGTGAAAAGTTAGAGTTTGTGTGTATATATGTATGGGTACCAACTCAAGTATCATCTCTTGGTGGCTCTCATTATTATGTTACTGTTATTGATGATGCATCTAGAAAAACATGGGTTTATTGCATTCGAAAAAAAGTCTGATTTTTTTTATACTTTTAAGAAATGAAAATCTTTGGTTGAGAATGAGACAGGAAAAAGGTTGAAGTGTCTCAGGTCAGACAATAGAGGTGAATATTGCAGCAAGGAGTTTGATGGTTACTTTTCATACCATGGGATTCATAGAGAGAAAATAGTTCCAGGAACACCACACGAAAATGGAGTGTCAAAAATGATGAACATGACAATCATGGAGCGTGCAAGGAGTATGAGATTGCATGATGGTTTTCCCTTACAGTTCTAGGAAGATGCTATAGATATTATTGTTTACTTTATAAACAAAGGAAATTCAATCTATTTGGATGGTATAATTCCATAGAAGGCATGGACATGTAAAAAGTTAAAATATTCTTTTTTGAAGACTTTCAGTTGTGAAGCATTTTTCCATATTGATAAAGTAAATCGAACAAAGCTTGAGGAAAAATAAAAAAAACTGTATCTTTATTGGATATGGTATTAATGATTTTGGTTATTGCTTATGAGATTATGAAAATCACAAAATAATTAGTAGTAGAGATGTCATATTCAATGAGAAGGTCATGTACAAAGATCAATTGCAGGGAAAGAAACAAGAAAAAGAAAAACCAGAATACACAGTGCTTGATGAGATCACTGAAAACGAAATTCCAAAGGTACCGAAAAATCAAAACATACAAGAACATGAGCAACATGTACCTCAAACTCTTGCTAGTGTTGTTAGAATATCTACCAAGTTAAGTAGACCCCTTGAACAATACTCTCCTTCATTATATTATTTATTGTTGACTGATTCTGGTGAAACAGAAAGTTGTGAAGAGGCAATGCAGGTAGAAACTAAAAAGAAGTGGGAGCAAGGCATGAAAGAGGAAATGGACTCCTTGGTAAATAACCAGACTTGGGACTTGGTTCAATTTCTTGTAGGAAAAAGAGCATTTCAGAATAAATGGGTTTATAGGCTGAAGGAAGAAGATGGAGGAAAAAAGCGGTACACGGCTAGACTTGTTGTAAAGGGGTTTGCACAAAAAAAAGGTATAGATTTTGCTGAAATATTTTCTCCTGTTGTTAAAATGACTTCAATTAGGACTATTTTAAGTCTTCTGGTAGTAGAAGATTTGCATCTTAAATAGTTATTTGTAAAACCAACTTTTCTCCATGGGGATTTGGATGAAGATATTTATATGCAGCAGGGATAGGGGTATGAGGTCAAAGGGAAGGAAAATTTGGCATGTAGGTTGAAGAAGGGATTGTATGGCCTAAAGCAAGCTCTAAGGAAGTGGTATTTGAGGTTTGACAGGTTTATGATAGAACAAGGTTATAGTATATGTCATTTTGATCACTGTGTTTATTTTAAAAGGCTAGAAAATGGAAGCTACATTATCTCGCTATTGTATGTAGATGGCATGCTTGTTGCAGGGTCTAATATGCAGGATATAAATGTGCTCAATAAGAAATTAGATAATTCATTTGCGATGAAAGATTTGGGTGTTGCAAAGAAAATCCTTGGTATGATAATAAAAAGAGACATGAAAAATCACAAATTGACATTGTCTCAGAGTGAGTACATAGAGAAGGTGTTGGAGAGGTTTAGAATGCATAATGCAAAACCAGTTAGTACACCTTTGGATAACCATTTAAAATTAACCAAGGAAATGTGTCCTAGGACATAGGAGGAGATAAAATACATGTCCAGGGTCCCTTATTCATCAACAATTGACAACTTGATGTATGCGATGGTTTGCACAAGACCAAATATTGCACATGCAATGGGAGTTGTGAGCAGGTATATGAACAATCTAGGTAAAGAATATTGGGAGGTAGTAAAGTGGATTCTCAGATATTTTAGAGGTACTGTTACTCATGCATTATGTTTTGGAGGCTCATACATTGTTCTATAGGGATATGTTGATTCAGATATGGCAGGTGATAAAGATAGTAGGAGGAGCACCACAGGGTATATTTTTACTGTACATGGAACAACAATAAGTTGGATTTCAAAACTACAAAAGGCTGTTGCACTTTAAAAAATAGAAGAATCATATGTTGCTACTACAGAGGCTAGTAAAGAAATGATTTGGTTATAGAGGTTTATTGAGAAATTGGGAAAGAAGCAAGAGAATAGTAGGTTGTATTGTGACAGTGAGAGTTCCATTCATCTTGCAAAGAAATTATCCTTCCATTCAAAGACTAATAGTATACAAATCATGTACCATTTCATAGTATTCGTCTTGAAATGTGGACATTTGAAGTTGGAAAAGATACATACTAGCCAAAATCCTGCAGACATGTTAATAAAGGTAGTAACCAGGGAGAAACCGATTTCTTGCTCAGTTTCAATTGGTATTCAAACATGACTATGAAGATGAGAAATTTTCTAGGTCCAAGGTGGGGTATAGTCTAGCAGGTACAAAAACAGTGGAGTTGTTGTGACCAGTCTCCAACTGGGATATTGTTGGTTGTGGAGCCTGATTATATTCTTGATTTAGAGGCCTTTGTTTTCAGTCGTGTCTATACCCCATGAAGACTGTAGACCCCTCCATGCGGGGAGTTTGTAGGGGGGGATTCCCCCCCTACGGGATCCAGGGGGCTCATCCCCCTGGCTGGGGGGTCTGGGGGCCAGTGGGGGTTCAAGGGCAAAGCCCCCGTAGAATTTTTTTTCCTTGTAAAATAGTGTAATTTCGTAGTCAATCTGGACCATTCATTATAAGGTTGCAGATCTGACAGTATAATTTATGTTAGGTTTTTTTTTTCCCTAGAAGGAAACCCTATTTTACGAGGGAATTGTATTACGACTGTGTATGGGAGTGATTATTTTATTCCGATAGAGAAGAATGTGAGAGAAAGAAGAGGAAATTACAATGAGTGTGTTGTAGGTTGTATCCCTTCATTTTGATGGATAATAAAAAGGAAGGATTTGGTAATTTCTCTGGTGGATGTAGCCCACAATGGGTGAACCACATATATCTGTGTCTCTATTGTATTGTGTATCTTCTGTTTTTTATTTTCGCATTTTTTTATATTTTATTACTTCACGATCTTTTTTTTTTCTAACATAAGGAGGAGATGTGTACTTGACTTCTTCAAGCACACATGCATATCATGAGGCATGACTGGTTGACTCATGTGCATCCTTTCATATGACTCCCCATAGGGATTGGTTATGTAAATATGAAAGGTATGATGGAGGTAAGTTTTTCCTAAGTGATGACTCGATAGTTAGAATCATGGGATGCAAAAAAGTCAAGTTGAGGATCATAGATGGAAGGGTTAGAACATTGCCTGGTGTTCTACACATCCTAGGATTGGCCATAAATTTGATTTCTGTAAGCAAAATGGATGATGCATGGGTAAAAAAAGTATTTGAAAAACAAACCTGCAGGATGGTTCGAGGAGAAATGGTGTTGCTGAAGGGAGTTCGGATTGGAGCTTTGTATAAGTTGCAAGGAAGCACTATTAGTAAAGGGTGTAATAGTTCCATTGTTCCTAATATTGGAGTAGAAGAATAAAAAACTCCTATAGTCTCTGGAGAAAAGGTTATGTTTTGGAATCAAAGACTTGGGCATATTGGAGAGAAGGGTCTTCGACTACTACATGGTAAAGGTATGGTTGAAGGTATGTCTAACTACTCTCTAGATTTTGAATTCTGTGAACATTATATATACAGAAAGCATAATTGGGTAAGATTCCTGGGTAAAATCATGAAGGTGGGTAACACAATTGTGAGAATGCAGGCTGAAAAATTGTTAGAAACAATTTTTCAGCCGAAGTGTTCATTTTTTCGGCCGAAAACATACATATTTCAACTGAAAAGGTACACATTTCGACTAAAAAGCTTTTCGACCGAAAAATTGAATGTCAAATAGAATGGTGCATGAATGGCGCCCTCGACTTTCATGCAATAAAAAACAACAACCAATTGTTTTCTCTGGCAACACAAAGTTTGGCCGAAAAACTAATTTATATATAACCGACCTTTCACACCACTATTACTATACATAGAGTCGAAGTGAACTCTAGTGGCTTGTTGAAATCTGGCGGGTTGGTGTTGTTGGTGAACCAGTTGGTTTTTGGTGTTGGCGGTTGGATGTTGGCAGTTGGTGAATAGTGGTGGATTTGGTTGTTGGTAAAATTCTGTTGGAAAATCTGATCCCATCATTTCCTGGTAAAGCGAACTGCTGTTGTATATAATTTTGTTTTTTTCCTTTAAATTTTATTTTTTATATATTTTATATTTTTTGTAGGAATGTGCATAGAGTCCATATGGACTCTATGCACAATAAAAAATAAAAATAAAAACTTAATAGAGTCCTTTGTAACTTAGTTTTTATTTTTATTTTTTATTAAGTTATAATTTTTTATTCTGGTTTAACTCTGCATAGAGTCCATAAGGACTCTATCTATTCACACATAATCCATATGGCACTCTGTGCGAATGGGCATAGTCCATATTGACTCTTCCCATTTGCGCATGGTGCCATATGGCACGTTGTGCTGTCCATTTTCATAGGGTTCCATATGGCACTCTGTGCGAATGGGCATAGTCCATATGGACTCTCCCATTCACACAAAGTGGCCAGTGTTATTCTATACCTTCCATCCCCAATTTTTTTAATTTTAGATTCAATTTATATATTGATCTTTTTGTAATTCTCAAACATGTACATTTAGACTCTTAGTTAAGTAGTTAGTATTTTATTAGCTAATGTAATTAAATTTTTTAAATATATCTAAAGTTAGTGCCAAATGTACTTGTTAATTTGCTACTTATTTTGCGTATATGTTGTGTTTGAGTTATGGATGGTCTATTTTTTTAGTACAATAATAGCTAAATCACTATATTTATTTGTAAAATGTAAATTTGGAATGAACTACTTAGTGTTTTACTTTTTGTTGATCTTTAATTCAAGTACATAAATAGAATGTAGAGATTAAAGTTGTTCATCTAGTGATGCATAATAGAATGTCTACACACATACCTTACTAACAACAATTTTAATTTTTTTAATTGTAACTAGGAGATTTAATATCAATAAAAAAGTCTACATTAAATATATAGAGCACGCACATCTAGGTCTGTTTCAAAAATGACATATAATAACTAAATAATAGACTATGTACTAGCATATAACAAAGCCTAACTATATCCAAAGGAAAAATTTCCCAACACTTTTGAGTGGTATAGATTCTACAAGATACACCTAGTATAATAGGAACATAGCAAAATGTATATTGCCTATCTGCTTCTTCCATGGTTGGGTTGACTGGGTCCAACTCTGGTTTTGTTATTTCCATGTATTCTACAAGTTGATGCACAATATCATCTTCCTATGATCCTCCATAGTTTTAATTTACAAAATACGCCTAATTCAAGGCCTCGAATTGGTCTCCTTTGCTCATATTGATAACCATATTCCAAAGCATATTACATTTAACATCTACAATGAATATTTTCCTCTTACGTTGGACAAGAGTGGTCATAATTGTTACAATGTGAGTGACTGTCTATTGTTTGTTTTCATGAATTTTGGTTGGAGATGAAAATATTGATTTTTTATTTCCCTGAATGAACTCTTCATGATTTCATAACACCCTTCTAATATTCTTCAACTCCCTATAATGCATAATAATTCAATGAAAATTAGGGACTTCTTACCACTTAAAATCCCTTTGTTCCAATGAAGAGATCAAATAGTGCACCAATACTCCAAACCAAAGGGTCTTGAACAAATTCATAGAGTGGGAAGAGGGAAATACTCTACCCAAAGAGAGAACAAAGAAATCAAAAGAACCTGGAGTGTACTTATAAAACAATACCTTTGAAATGTTAGGGCTTTCATTATTTTTACCAGAAAATGCATGTATGAGCTTTAACCTAGGATTTTAATCTTATCCGACAAATTTATAAATTGAAACATTGTCTTGAAATGACATTCATGGATGCTACAATCGTTGTTTCATTGGTTTTGTTATGACTTTTTTTCCATATTCAGATTCATATACATGGACATATTATGAACAATGAATCAGACCAAACCAAGTTTTAACATCGGTGTAAATGATATTGTTCTACAAGATATTGGAGGATGATTGTTGACACTGTGTAGAGTCTATAACATGAACTCTACACATGATCTAGGTGGATATCGGTGTCCACCCACCTTTTCCAACTGACTCAAAACAATTTTCTGGCAATTTTGGCAATTTACTATTTTTAGCAGTTTTAACTTTTGGGGCCATTTTGAGAGCCTAAATGAAGGTTTTTTGGGATCCAGCTTCTCAATGATAGCTAAAGGCATGATTGAGCCCCCAAAATGAATCTCCTTGACGATACCTTTCCAACATGCTATGATACACCTAAAACGAAGATCATATGCAAAAGTTACGACCCCAGAAAGTTGATGTACTAACTTACCCAGATGGGGCCCACATGACTTTTGGTGCTTTATCTCCTAGGGTTAGGTTTTTGGAGGTATAGGGTTTTTGGAATTTTTGTTTATTGTAAAAGGGCCTTTAGAGCCTCATTGTAATGATCATCTGGCGAATGAGCGCAACCGTCACATCTCTTCTTAGAGATAAGCAGTCACCATTCCAGTAAGCTTGTTTCCGCTGCATTTTACAGTTTCAACTTATTTACTTATTGAATAGAAAACCGGTTTTACTGTATCTCTATTATTTTGTGTTAAGTGCCTGTTAATAATCTGTAGTCATTTCTTTTTTCTCATAAAATTTGGATCAACACAGATTCCATCTAGATTCATGCAGATTTCATATGGACTCTGTGCCATTTTCACAAAGTGCCACATGGTCTCTGTCTAATTGAAAACACTCTTGGAACTATATTAGAAAACACTCATGGAATTATTTATTTAAAATTCATTAAAGATAATAAAGGAACAATATAAAAAAGTAATCAATTGGATAAGACTAGAAAAATTGCAAGAAACTTTTGTCACCTATACGAAACTTGGACAATCCTAAATACCTTGAAATATTTTCAAGTTATTGTCTTATATGATTAATCTTGAAGTGCATGCCTTTGTGGTTCTAGAAGCTTCTCTTTTCTCCTTCCTAAACTAGTGAATGCTCTTCAATGTCCATGCAAAGTCCAAGAGGCTTTGAATTACTAAAAATATGTACAAAATCTTCCAAGAGCACTAGAATAAACCTTCCTATGTTATTCCTTGTCATGATCAATTTGTCTTGTGTAAACATTGTTTCACTATACTTAGACCTTCCATGGAACACCATTAAAATTTTGTCTTCTCCTCTAATTAGGTTTCTCGGTTGTGATTCCATTTAATCCTTAACAATTCCTTGACTAATTTTTAGACACACATACATATATCAATTCAATATTACAATGGAAATAAACATACATGCACAACAATTTCCCCAAATCACTACGACAAATATTTAACAACATGCATGTTTTACACAATGATTTGGATCCAATTATACAATTAATCATTCAAACACACAATTCTCAAATTATTAGCTTGTTATATAGAATAAAATATCAATATACTTATCAAAGTCTTCTACATATATATAATTAGAATTTCTTCTAGGTATGCCATATTTTTGATACTCATAACATGAGTTGATGGATGACGCAAGCTTAGAAATCTACACATAATTCCTAGACAACCTAGAATATATATCTTGAACATAATCATTCACCAATTTATGCACATAACATTTACTCAAATGAAAAATACAATAATTAATTCTTGTAACTTAAATAATTAAGATAAAAATACTTAGTTGTTATAACACTTATGGAAATATTTCCATAGGATCATTTTTCCTCCCAACCATAGGAACTAGATCATGCACGTGACACCTCCAAAATGGGAATGAAGAAACAAGGGTGAATATGTTAGCTTGAGCACTCCCACATAACCCAAACCTGACTTTCAATATAATTGGGATTCCCTCATTGAAGGATAGAGCTCCAAACAACTCAACTCATAACACTGGCCAAGCAAGGGAAAATATCTAATATGCTATATTAGTATGTTTCTTAAACCTATAAAGCCGTGTTATTTTTAATTTTTAATTTTTTACTTCATTTAATATCTCCTTAGTGAATCAACATAGGTAAAATCATAGCCCATTTATAAAAAATTGTCTTGATCAATTTTTCTTGCGTAAACATTGTTTCACTATACTTAGACCTGCCTACCTTGGTTGTCATGGCACACTAATAAAATTTTGTCTTCTCCTCTAATTAGGTTTCTTAGTTGTGATTCCATTTAATCCTTAGCAATCCCTTGACTAATTTTTACACACACATACATATATCAATTCAACATTACAATGGAAATAAACATACATGCACACCAATTTCCCCAAATCACTACGAAAAATATTTAACAACATGCATGTTTTACACAATGATTTTGATCCAAATTATACAATTAATCATTCAAACACACAATTCTCAAATTATTATCTTGTTACATAGAAGAAAATATCAAAATACTTATAAGTTTTTTCTACATATATATAATTTGAATTTCTTCTAGCTATGTCATCTTTTTGATACTTATAATGCTAATTCCATACATTTGGCATGTTTTCCTCTTAATTTACATAATAGAGGCTAAATTATGGACAATATAAGTTGATTGATGACGCTAACTTATGGACTATATAGCATGAATTGATTTTCAATATAATTGGGATTCCCTCTTTGAAGGATAGAGCTCCAAACAACCCAACCCATAACATTGGCCAAGTAAGGAAAAATATCTAATATGCTAGATTAGTATCTTTCTTGAACCTATAAAGACGTATTTTATTTTTTATTTTATCTTCATTGAATAAATCCTTAGTGAATAAACATAGGTAAAATCGTAGCCCATTTATAAATGATTATATCCTTATCCTATACTTGGCGATTTGTGCTTCAGTCCTCATGACTGAAAACACCTAACTTTCCAAGCCTCACTTATTAGACTTGGCTAGCTAAGACAAACTGAAAATTGCCATTATTAAGTTCCTAAACTTCATCATGCTCAACCAAGATTGAATGTTCCACCTAGAAAAGCACTATACTATAATCAATTTATCCATACTTAACCTTCGACCTCTATGTACCTAGTTAAGGTGTTTGATCCATCTAACTTCAATGTGCCTTTTTCAAAGGCATATCACATTGCACCTTTGCCAAACAAATAGATTGTAGATATAAGTCCAAACTTGGTCTAGGCTTGTAGACGTGGATGAAGAGTATGGGGAGAGGAGGTATTGTAGTAGTTAACATTTTTTTTTCTCATTTAAGAACAAATTATATGGCTTGAATATGTCCTTTTTCTCCCTTCTAATGAAAATTATTATTGGCCCCATACTTGTGAGAATAATCTCACAAATTTATTTAATATAGGCCTATGCCTTGAACTTGTTTATACATTATGTTTTCATTTTCTTAGATTTTGGAAGGATGTATCGAGGTGAGTTGTTGGAACACAAGTCTCCAAATATGCCTCACAAATGCTCAAGTATTTCCAATGAAGGAATAAAAGGGACCCCTAGTCTCATAAAGACACCTAGGTCGTTAGAGACCCCTATTTCAACAAGGTATCGTAGTCAAGTAGGGGCAGCTAGTGACATAAGGTAGTCTAGTGGAAGGAGGAGATTATCAGATGAATCAGTCAATAGAGCATTGAGACAGAGTGCTCAAGATACATTTGGGGATTCAACCTATTTAAATAGGTTGAACATAAATACCCCCACTCCAGAGAATGTGGAGACCCTGTCACATCAACAAGATATGTTTGGTAAATTTGTTCTATTTTTGTATTTTTTTTTGTGTCTATTTTTTATATGTTTTTCATTTTTTTATATATTTTTATGTTTTTTATGTGTTTTTGTTCAATGTTGTGAATATTTTCAATTGTTTCTTTGTGTAGAGGATCGGTTTTATTAGGGGGCGATAATGAAAGAGAGAGTGAAAATTAGACAGAGTCCAATGTTCATGCATAGGGTGAAGGTGGATCAAGGCAACATTATCAAGAAAATGAATATTACACCCCTATGACCACCTATCCCTTAGATGCTGGTGAAGAGATTCCTTTGGAAGGAAATGTTGAAGAAATGACTCTCCAACGATGATCATCCCATCATTCTTTGCAAAAATTTATTAATGTATATCAGAACCTTGGGCCAACGTCTGATACCTTCATAGATTTGACGAGGAGACGAAATTTAGAGGTGATGGGCCTTGATAAATGGGAAGTAGTACAAAACAAGGTTTGAAAAGAGGTGGTAATTTCAATGTTTAATTTCAAGGAAGGTCCAAAGCGACCGGTGTTGAAGGTGCAGTATTTCAAGCACCCAAACATTGCAAGACATCTCTATAATATATTCTTGGCAGCATATGGGAGGTTGTCATGGAATGATGAGGTACCGATCTACTTTTATAGACTTTTCTATGCATAGTTTTTTTTGGGCATGCACCTCAATTATACCGGCCTACCATATGGATATTATGGGGTTGGTAAAGGTCAAACATATAATCGAAAAGGGGCATATTGAGATGCATCATTCCCAAGGCCTCCACCACCTTTGGTATCTTTCCCAACAAGGGAATTTTCTTTACATGCAGAGATGTAAGCCACATCACAAGTTGGCAAGGAGGCGAGGACTGCAATTGGAGATAACTTAGAATATGTTTTGTATGGTATTGATGTTGGTTTGAACCGACATAGGGCATGATCCACTTCTCAGGAGAGTTATGTTGAAAAGACGAATGAGGAGATGGATTCCATTAGCATAGAAGAGCTACATGATTATGCCAAATTTTTTTTTAGTGGATGGAAAGAGTTAAGTAGGCATGAGGAATCAATCATTGGACCGATATGTGTTTTAGTTTGTAATTTTTTCATGCATTCAGGGATAGTTTTCTTGTTATTAGATCTAGATACATGTCATTGCATTGTTATAAATAATTGACATGTGTTACATGTTCATTAATCGCAATTTGGTCAAATGTTAAATGATTCCTCATTAAATAGGGGACTTGATTCATCGTATTTAAATTTCGATGCAATGAATCGATTATGTTTTTAAAAATATCCATATCTACACTTTAGTTGTATAATTTCCACATGAAGAATCAATCTAACAAATTTATATATCTCCATTAATGAGAACACATTTCTCTAAAATTCAAAGTTTCTTTGTTCACATATTCGCTTACCATCTCCCAACACATTTATAGGTTTATCTCAGTTGTCATCGCAAATGTTGGGGGAATTTCAAGAGGGGGATGATATTGAGGTTGGCACATCACATGTATTCCATTTTTCAAAGTTTAAAACTACGATTTCAAGTGTAAATCATTTAATTTTAACTCATCAAAAAATATTTAAAAATGTTCTTTATGTAAGTAGATGCCTTAATGGACATATGGAAATTTCAAATGTGTTATAGAGAAACTTGGAGAAGAGAGTGTCGGATAGAGTGCATGAGAAGGATGTGTCCATACCAAAGAAGGATGCATCCATACCTGTTGATGCGTAGGTCATGTATATGTACATTTAATTTGTAAGTTCTAGTGTGTTTTTATGAGGACTTTATTATATACACATGAATGCTTAAATTTATTTTTCTACTTTTTTGAAATTTTATGGGTTACATTATAGATATGCACATGATGCAATTGCCTTGCATTTATTTCGTCTGTGTCAATGGTTTAGAATAATATATACTTGGGATTTAGACATAATTACATGTATTATCCTTAATACATTTGCCAGATCTATTTTTTTCCTTTTGAAACATGTGCAAAACAACTTTTTAGGTCCCCTTTTTCTTTCCTTTTGAAATATGTGCAACAAATTCAATATCCTTTGCCTACATTTATTTTGCAAAAAGAGTTCAACATTATTTTTAAAACCATGGCTTATTTGTAGTTGAGATACACATGTATCGAAACTGAATTTTTGGTTGATCAAATAAATTAAATATCCTTTGCCTACATTTCTTTTGCAAAAAGAGTTCAACATTATTTTTAAAACCATGGCTTATTTGTAGTTGAAATACACTTGTAGCAAAATTGAAGTTTTGGTTGATCAAATATTCCTTGTATAATATTTTAATTAAGCATTTTCTATTCATGGAAGGGTTAGCCAACTAGTCCCTATATAAATTTACCATCATTTAAAATGGTATATCTTTGGAGAAAGAATGGGGAAGGTTCAACCATCCCTTATTTCTTTGAGTATTGTCTTGAACTCTTCACTAATTTCTTACCAACCACGAACTAACTTTTCTAGATTTAAAAAAGAATGGGGAATGTTCAAACCACCCTTTATTTCTTTGAGTATTGTCTTGAAATCTTCACTAATTGCTTACCAACCACGAACTAACTTTTCTAGATTTAAAAATATTCTAAAAATATGCTAGATACATGATCTTACTTATGTTTAGATCATGATGCAATTTGTTTTGAAAGAGAATTTGATTATATGAAGACATCTATCCCATAGATGAAAAAGGAAAGATTTATCTTCTTGGAAGAATGGTGTAATATGGAGATTTTTGTTTTCTGCATACAACAAAGTGAATTTATTCTTTGGGTATTGTCAATATCTTATTTGTTGCTTACTAACTACCAACCAACATTCCTAGATTTATAAATATGTTGTACATGATTGTAGTATTGTCAAACTCTTAACTTGTTGCTTACTAACCACCAACCAAAATTCCTAGATTTAAAAATATGTTGTACATGATATTATGTTTAGATCATGGTTTAGGCAATTGATTATATGAGAACATCTATTTCAGAACTGAAAGAGGAAATATTTATCTTCTTGGAAGAATCCGGATTTATGTTTTCTGCATACATCCAAGTGATATGTTTCTTGGGGTATTATCTAACTCCATATTGATTATATGAGAACATCTATTTTAGAAAGAAAGAGGAAAGATTTGTCTTCTTGGAAGAATCCATATTTGTTTTTTCTTCATACATCCAAGTGATATCTTTCTTGGGGTATTATCTAACTCTGTATTGATTATATGAGAACATTTATTTCAGAACAGAAAGAGGAGAGATTTATCTTCTTGAAAGAATCCAGATTTGTGTTTTTTGCATACATCCAAGTGATTTCATTCTTGGGGTATTATCTAACTCTGAACACTGACTGCTTACCAACCACACACCAACTTTTCTCTTTAAAAATATTCTGTATATTATCATACTTTGTTCACATTAATGTAGGAATTTTTGAAAGAGCATTTGATTATACTACGAGAACATCTAAACCATATCAGAAAATTAAAGATTTATGCTTTTGGAAGAATGGCTCAATATGGAGATTAGAATCAAAAGAGGGAAATAATATTAGACCCATGTAACTACTTAAAGATCCATGGAACTCCGGTTGGGTATGTTATTCTTGCTCATGGTTGGGTATGTTATTCTTGATTGAATCA
>JASDQU010308347.1:65886-80132 GCA_032191745.1 Picea mariana | reverse complement strand
CAAGTAGTGAAACTTGGAGGAATTGCATAAAACACACTGAAGAACATTTTGTATCAGTTTCAGATCTTTATTCAGTACAGGTACAAAGTTATGATTATTTCAAGTTAGAGTTGTTGACTAATCCAAAACTAGTCATGGTTGAGACAAGCAGTTGATGAGTTGGCACATACATGAGGTGTATAGTTGATGATGTTGGTACATATTGATGAGTTATTTTTGATGAGTAGTTGACACATGATTGGTATATACTTGGTACATGGTTGGATGCACTTGTTTATGGTACAGGTTGATTACAGGTTGTTTGGCACAGGTTGGTGCATGGTTGATGCTCTTCTTTATAGTACAGATTGATATCTGTTGAGGATTGTTTCCTTATCTCAGTTGGTGCTGAGAATGTAAGTTGAGTCTTGCATATAGAGCTGGTGCTCTTGTAAAGTTGTACTCTATTCAGTTGTTGCTGAAAAACCCCCGGATTGAAGTCCATAATAAAAAGAAAAAATGTACATACATCTTGTGTTCCTTGTGTTCCTTGTGGAGATGATTTGTTGATGATATATTGCTGATATATGTTGCTGATATGTATTCACATATAACTAATTATTAATGACAACAATGAGTAATGAGTAAATGTCGAATGCTAACTAATGAGTTTTATGTAAGAGGGAAGTTTTGGGAAAAAGATCCCCACACTCATTCACCCCCCCCTCTAAGTGTGGTAGGTGTGTCCAATAGGATTGCACCAATGACCATTGCAAGTAACTATCCCGTGGTTAATATCAGCAGTTCCTTTCCCTTTTCCAAGTCAATACGCGGATGAGGATGGATCAATGAACGGGTGAGTGAGTGCATGAAAGTGCGTGAGGGAAAGAATGGTATGAATGTAGAAGTGAAGGAGAAAATGAGCCAATGACTAACCCCACAATCAGACCAGGGACGGGTTTAAGTATCTCTCATGGGGAATCAAGAACCTTCTGGCCTTCCCCAAGAAGCTCACGTAACCGATCCCTTTCCTTAGACAAAAAGGGTAATTAACATATGAATAAACATTTATCCCCTCAAGCCCCCTCTCTTGTGGAATCATAGCCCCCTATAACTCTAGTCCTTGTCTGTCTAGCAGGAAACAATGTGTTTATTAATAATAATGATCAAAACATTACATTTCTTGGGCATACTGGCCCTTTAATAATTGTTTGGGCACCCTGACCTCTCAACATTGTAACAATACATTATTTAAAATGGGGGTTCCAAAACCTAGGGTGTTACATCCCTCCCCCTTATCTCGGCACTGTCCTTAGTGCATATACAAAATAGAGATCAAAATCTCAAATTTATTCAAAAAGCTACAGGTACTCTACTCGCATGGCATCTTCATGCTCCCACATAGCATCTTCAGGACCGTAGCAGGTCTACTAAAATTTTACCAGCTCTATAACTCAATTCTGGAGCATTTTGACTTTTCTGTCCAATACCCACATTGGTTGAACCTGAATGTATCCCTTCGTCTCTACCTGAATTAGATGCCAACCAATAACATGGTTAGGGTCATGTACATATTTCTTTAGTAAATATACATGAAATACATTATGCACATTCATGGAAGCAGGCAATGCAAGCATGTATGCAACTGGCCCTATTCTATCCAATATTTCAAATGGACCACAAAATCTGGCTGCCAGCTTTGTACAACTACCCAATTTCAATGATCTTTTCTTGGGCCTCACTTTCAAAAATACATGCTCCTCTAATTTAAATTATCTAGCTGTCCTGTTCTTGTCTACATAAACTTTCTGTCTATCCTGAGCTGCCTTTAAATTTTGCTTGATCTTAACCACCTGGTCTTCCATGTCCTTGAGCAACTTCGACCCAAGTACCACTCTATCTGCTGGGTTGTCCCAACTTACTGGAGTATCACATTTCCTAATACAAGGCTTCAAATGGGCTCATTCTCAATGAATGTTGATACCCATTATTATATGCAAACTCAACCAAGTGTAAGTAAAATTCCCACTTAGATGGCTTATCCATCACATACATTCTTAGCATGTCTTCAATTATTCAATTGACTCTCTCTGTTTTCCCATCTGTTCGGGGATGATATGTCGTGCTAAATTTTAGATTTGTGCCAAATCCTTTAAACAATCCCCTCCATAAATTGGAGGTAAACTTCATATCTCTGTCCGATATGATTGTCCTAGTTATCCCATGTAACCTAGCAATTTCCTTCATGAAAATTTCTGCAATATTAGCCGTTGTATGTGTTGTCTTCACAGGCACAAAATGAGCAGCCTTTGTTAATTTGTCAACCACCACCATGATTGAATCATTCTGCTTATTCATTCTGGGTAATCCTGTGATGAAATCCATGGTGATCACTTCCCATTTCTTCTCTGGGATTGACAATGGATGCAACAAACCCACTGGTTGCCTATGCTCAACCTCCACCTTCTGACATTCCATACATCGAGCAATGTAATAAACAAGATCCTTCTTCATTCCCGGCAAAAACAATTAGCTTCTTACTGTTGTAATTATTTTCTGGTAACCGTGATGTCCAACATAAGGAACATCATGCATTTCCTTCAATACCAAATTCCTCAGTTCTTCGGAGCTAGGAACATAGATTCTATTTTTATGCATGAGTAATCCATCTTCCCTTATCTCATACTCCTTTATTTTCTGCTATACATTTCCTTTCTATAAGTTTTCCTTTACCTGTAGGCAATGCTGATCTATAACAAGACCATCTAAAATTATGCTCTTAAAGTTTGACTGTTGCATGCTGATAGCAGTAGCATGCATGAGATGCACTCTTCTACTAAGCGCATCGACAAATTTATTCTCCTTTCCTTTTATATGCTTTATATCGAAGTCATATTCACTTAAAAATTTCATCCATCTTGTTTGCCTGGAATTCAAGTTCGGCTGTTCAAAAAGATACTTCAGGCCAATGTGGTCTGTCCTTAATTTAAATTTCTTCCCCATGAGATAATGCCTCCACATCCTCAAGGCATGAACAATGGAAGCAAGTTCCAAGTCATGTGTGGCACAGTTCCTCTCATGTTCCTTAAGCTTTTTGGACTCATATCCAATGACATGTCCATTTTGCATGAGGACTCCCCCAATTCCTTCCTTACATGCGCCTGTACATACCACACAACTTTCATTTGGGTCAGAAATCTTTAACACAATTTCACTAGTAAGTAATTCCTTCAACATATTAAAATTATTTTCACATTTGAGTGTCCATTCAAATTTAGTTCCCTTCTTTTGCAAAGAAGTGAGAGCAATCTTAGAGAAACCTACTATGAAATTTTTGTAGTAGCCAACTAATCCCATAAAATATCTGACGTATGACACATTTCTGGGTGTTGGCCTTCCTCTAATGGATTCGATCTTCTCTATATCTACTGCTATGCCCTACTCTGAAATAATGTGTCCCAAGTAATGGATCTGCTTTTGATAAAAATAACACTTACTCAACTTGGCATACAATTGATGTTCTCTTAGTACTTACAACACCAGTCTTAAGTGATGTTCATGCTCCTCTCCAGACTTAGAATAGATAAGTATGTCATCCAGGAATACTATGAAAAACTTATCCAAATAATTTCTGAATATGCCATTCATTAAGCACATGAAGACAACTGGTGCATTGGTCAATCCAAATGGCACCACTACAAATTCATAATGCCCATACCTGGTCCTAAAGGCTATCTTATGAATGTATTATTCCTTGATTCTTACCTGATGGTATCCTACCCTCAAGTCAATTTTTGAAAATATCTTTACTCCTCTTAGTTGATCAAAGAGGTCATCAATTCAGGGTAGAGGATACTTGTTCTTTATAGTGTACTTGTTCATTTTTCAGAAGTCAATACACAACCTCAAGGTTCCATCCTTCTTTTTGACAAAAAGTACTGGTGCTCCCCAAGGTGAAACACTTGGATGTATGTACCCTTTCTTCAACAATTCCTCCAACTGCATTTGTAATTCTTTTAACTCTGGCGTGCTCATTCTGTAAGGTGTTTTTGACACCAGGGTAGCTCCTCGCACTAAATCAATTGAGAAATCTATCTCCCTCCTTGGTGGCAATCCTAGTATTTCTTGGAATACATCTTCAAATTCCTATAGCACTGAGAAATCTTCAAGGCTTGGCCCCTTTGTATTTTCCGACTCTTCCACATGAGCTGCATACAATTGAAATCCTTTCGTAAAACATCTTTTCAGCTGTAAGGTTGAAATATCCCTTATAGAGATGGGTCTTGGAACTCCTTTCACAATGCTCTGTTTTCCATTTCCATCAAGACATGTAAATGTCTTGTTATGACAATCTAGGACAACATGATGCTTGTCCAACCAATCCATTCCAATCAGAATATCATAAGACCCCAATGGTATGATATTTAGTTCAATACTAGTATTCACTCCATTAAGACTTATGGAACAACTTCTGACCATATCATGGATTATTATTTTGGTTCCAGTGGCTAACTGAACCAAAATTGCTTTTTCAAGTTTACTTTTCTCCAAATGTAATCTATCCACTATCTTAGGATCAATGTAGCAATGACTTTCTCCTAAATCAATAAAAATAGCAACAAGTTGATTTATGATCTTACCTTCCACCTCGATCATATTGGACTGGTACTCTGCTTGTCGATCATTTACAACTGCATAGATTCTTCCCATATCTTCGATTTTTGTAGCTTCTTGGAGGTTGTGCACAGTCTTCACTCTGTTCTTTTTGTGTGGGAAATCCTTATACAGGTGATCTTCCTTGCATCCCCAACATTGGATTGGTGGTCTTCCCCCTTTTGCCAAGGAATATTCCTTCTTGAAATCTTCCTTAGCATATCGATCTTGATGATTTATATTAGGCTCATTCCTATTGAAGGAAGATTTGAATCCTTTCCTCCTCTGATCAGACTTTGCATTTTTCTTGTCCTTCCAATATTTCTGTAGATATTTTATTCCCTGGCCTTGCTCATACAGGTATTTAACCTTCCTGATGGCTTCAATCAAGGTATCGGGCTCATCATACTTGATCTTTCCCTTATAAAAGGTTGGCAGTCCACTTAGAAATCTCTGTATTTTCACTTTCTCATCACCAATGAACCTGGCATACTTTAACAATCCCAAGAACTTCTTCTCGTATTCTGCCATAGTCATGCTTCCGAACCGAAGTTCAAAGAATTCATGTGTTTTCTTGTCATAGAAATTCTCTGAGAGGTACTCCTTCTGGAAGTACTTCTTGAACTGCTTCCAAGTGATCCTACTTTCATTAACATGTTCCAATTGCTTCAGTTGGTCCCACCAAATTGCAACTTTCCCATGTAAATGGTAGGTGGTAATCCTGGCTTCCAAGTTGGACGGATAGTTATGCAACTGAAAATATCTCCTGAGCCCAAGCAACCATGCTTCGGCATCATCTTCCCTTTTTCTTTCACCCTCAAAGGAAGGTGGTTTGAGCTTCCTCAACTCTCCTTGCAAACTATCTACCTCTCGTTTGATTCTTTGGTGTCTAGCATGAGACACCTCTGGACTACTTACATGATCTTCCAATGCATAAAACTTTCTTTTTGAGTAAGGAGGTGAGTGGTGTCCATGAGCTCTGCTAGCACTTCTGGAATAACCAACTCTTCCATGATCATCCCTTCTTTCATGGCACCTGCCTTCTTCCTCTTTTATTGTGTTTGATCCCTTCTTCGTTTGTCTCTGCAACTGATTTAAGCTCTACAACACTCGATAATTTATCTGACTTTGCTCTCTCATCAGTCTCTCGTTGTCTACTTTGTAGCTCTGCACTTCCATATTCAGTATTCTTACTGTTTCTATTAACGTTTCTTGTTCTCCTTTTCCCTTGCGTCCATTGGACTCTGTCTCTGCATTACCAACTATGGTATTCTGGCCTTCGGCCTCCTTATCATGAATGTAGGCTCCCTTGCCTTCTTCCATTTCCTTAATACACATCCTGATCCGATGTGTTTAAACTCCTTAATTCTGCAAAATGTGCAAGTGACCATTTTGTTTGAATTATGCATATGATAAACAAAATTTCCAAACCATGCTACAAGTCTCTTTATTTTTTTTTTTGTTCATGGAGATCATATCCCCATTCTTTGAAAATAACAGTGTCCTATTATCCTTGGCTGACATAGAATTTCATCCTGTGCAGGAGCTTCCTTCAAACCACCTTCCCAGGTGACCACGACTAGAAACCACGGCTAAATCCTTCCTTAACACTTTTCTATCTCGAAGACCACCAATTCGACCCTTATCCCTCGTTCCCTCAGCTCTCAATATGCATATGACCACATCCATGACCTTGTGCTTAGTTGAAAAAGTGCTTGTCCAGAGCTTCAGGATTTCAGAACTTTTAGCCAGGACCAGATAAACGGTCCTCATCCTCTTTCATGATCAACGATCGAGATTCACTTCGGGACTCTGTGGTTTGGGAGTCTCAACTTTCCTCGCTTGCCTCCTCCTGGAACGCTTTTACCCAAAGTTCATGATCTGCCGATGGGTGTCCTCCCACAGATCAACGTTTGTGAATCACTTTGGCTCTTTGGGCTTTGAAAGTTTCAAACTTTCCTCCTACACGTTCTCTCAGAGTTCTTTTACCCGAAGTCGATGATCCTTCAACGTGTGTCTTCTGGAATCAACAGTTGATATGTACTCCGACCCTTGGGAGTTTTTGACCCAACGAAACCTGTCATGTATTTCCCCATTGGATTGCCCAGTCTCCAGACTGCACGATCTGTCGCCACATGGTGAAATAATGGAAGTATACACATGGCCCAATCAGGCAGGTGACACTTGTCACGTCCTAGCTGACATTTCAATCATTTTCATTCTCAAAACTTACTGACACATGGTGCACATCCAATGTGTCCACATCATCCATGGTGATGTCCGCAAGCCATGCCACTTTGGAAATTGCAGGGTCCACATCACGTCCTGGTGACGTCATCGTGCCCCACCCCTGGGCTCTTTGGGCTTCAGAACTTTGGGAGTTTCCACACTAACACACTTCCAATTCTCTCGAACTCCGAATTCCCAAACTAGCCAAACTGCCACCATGTGTCTCCCTTATCGGATGATCCATATTAACCCCGGACTTTGGGACATTGAAAGTTACCGCTGCAAGGATCAATGACTGCCATTCCTTCGGGCCTTCAGACTTCAGAAAACTCAAACCTCAACTTTTTCCAAATTTTTTTTATCTGAAGATCATGATCTACTGATGCGTGTCTCCCATGGGTCGATGACTACGATTCCTTCAGGTCTTCAGATTTCAAAAATCTCCACTTTCAACCTCCACTTTTCTCCGAAGTGAGCGGATTTCTACCGCATGTCCTCCTGGATCGGACGACTGAGATTCACTTCGGATCTTCGGGCTTTGAAAATCTCAATTCTCAACTTCTCTTCGCTCTCTCTTTCCCAAAGTGCTTTCACCCAGAGCGCACGATCGGTTGATGTGTGTCCTCCTATGGATCAACGGTCCCAACTACTTCGGCTATTTAGAGTTTCAATGATCGAGCACTAGCAAGTCACATCACTGCATGCCTTTCAATTTGCGGGGGCACGCATCGATGGTTTGGAGTAACCCACTTTTCTCTCCACAATTCTCTTGATGCTGACATGTAACCCCTTGATGAAATCATGGTTTGGATTGCAGGATTGCCTTGGGAAATTATCTCCCGTGCAACTTGGTTCCTCGCAATGCCGACTGTTCATTGATCCCTCTCTCCAATGGGATTTGATGGTGGTGACCTTAACCCTTGCTTCCTTTTCATCGAACGACCCCTGTTCACCTGTTCTTCGATCTAACGATCCTAGATCTCTCTTGATCCTACAGTGGCGATCGCTCCCAAATTCGAAGGGGACGGTCGCGATCCTTTGAACCCCTTACAACGGGTCTCTGGTGATCTAACTCCTGCATAGATTCTGCAATGCCATTCCTCCTGAGATTTTCAACTTCGCGGTCAGAGTTCAATCTTGATCACAAGACTCTGACCAATAGACCCAGCCCATACTGGCCCGATGTTTCAACCAGAAGCTCTGATACCAAACTGTAATATACCCAACCACCCACAGGCCAGGGTATGCTACCTTCAATTCCACCCTTCAACTTCGTACTCTTACCTGTACCTTCTTTCATTAATAAGGATGCATAAGATAAAATATTTAATGACATGCATAACAACATCCAACAAGCATGCATAATCTAAGATTTAGTTAAATGATAATTAAAATACACAGCGAAATACATTCATACATAGATAATAATATCACAAAAAAGAGCACTTATCTTTATAAAAATGCGACACCAACTGGTTGCAGACCAAGGAATTTCCACCCAACCATAGACACCACTGCTCCAAATCTCAACAACAGTGTCACCCCCGAGCCAGGGCTATGAATCCACAAGGACAGTTCGAAAGTGTACTTGTGTTCCCAAACCAGTCAGCTCTCAAGCTCTCATAGGTTTCCCAACACCCACAACAATCCAAGTACCCAACTCTCTTCCACCCAGCCTGTACCAACCAAGAGAATGGAGCTCCACCCTTCTCTTCCATGCAGTCCCTCAGGCAATCCTTCTCCTTTTTCCAGTGCCTCCAACACAACTGGTCCAAAATCTCAATGCTGGAACTCTCAGGACTCGTAGTTGTGAGAAAAACAGGGCACAAGCCAATGCATCTCAGACATGCAAGCCCCAAGTTATGGCTGGATTTCACCAATGACCATTACAACCAACTATCCAGTGGCTAATCTCAGTAGTCCCTTTCCCTTTTCCAAGCCAAGACGCGGATGAGGATGGATCAATGAATGGGTGAGTGAGTGCATGAAAGTGCGTGAAGGAAATAATGGTATGAATGTAGAAGTGGAGGAGCAGATGAGCCAATGACCAACCTCACAATCAAACCAGGGATGGGTTTAAGTATCTCTCATGGGGAATCAAGAATCTCCTGGCTTTCCCCAAGAAGCTCACGTAACCGATCCCCTTCCTTAGACAAAAAGGGTAATTAACATAGGAATAAACATTTATCCCCTCAAGCCCCCTCTCTCATGGAATCATAGCCCCCTATAACTCTAGTCCTTGTCCGTTTAGCAACTAGCGATGTGTTTATTATTAATAATGATCAAAACATTACATTTCTTGGGCATACTGGCCCTTTAATAATTGTTTGGGCACCTTGGCCTCTCAACATTGTAACAATACATTGTTTAAAATGGGGCTTCCAAAACCTGGGGTGTTACAAATATCCCACAAATGCATGTGATATGTCACATGCTCATGAAGTGAAGAATCCATGGTTGAATCCTCTCCTTCAAAGTTATCATAAGGAGATCCAACAAATTATCCACCAGAATGCTCTTCACTCTATGAATCAACTTTTGAAATTGTTGAACATGGTTTGTAACTAGAAATCCTTGCTTGAGATTTATCAATTGTCTAAAGAAGGTGTTGCTCATACTCTCCATAATTTGATATCAATTAATTTGTAAACAGATATCAAGAGACAATAGAGTCTTTTTTACAATCATAGAACCATCAATACCAAACAAATTGATCAAGCTCTAAATATAATGACACAATAGTTACCTTTTGTAGAGTTGACACTTGGTGTAGATCAAGGAATTTTCCCATCTAGAATATTCATGTTATGGGATCATTCCCATCAAACTTCCTCATATTGATTTTGGGAATGAATTATTTCCTTGGTCCTAAAATAAACCTTTATGGTGTGGATATTGGAGTGATGATTGATCATGTGCCTGAGACTCAATCCTCTTTTCTTTAAATGTGTTAAAATGTTCTCCATATGTTACTAGGACTTGATCCTCTTGTTCTCATTACCCTCTTCATGAGAAGGATATTTTAGGAAAAGGTCATAAGGTCAACCTTAATGTCTTTGAGATCATCTTTGGTTTTTCCTTCCATCTTGATCCAAGTGGATATCGGTGGCCACCCACCTATTCCACTGGATCGAAAAACAGTTTTCCACCTTGGCATTTTTTTGACAGTTTTTCGGGTTCCAAAATTCTAGGGCCGTTTTGAGGCCCTAAACGATGTTTTTTGGGGATTTGGGGCCCAAGGGTTTGCCAAAGGCATTACCTTGGGCTAGTCGAAAATTGTTATTCTCGGTTAGACCTTTCCAATGGGCTTCGTACACCTAAAACGAAGATCATATGCATAAGTTACGACCCCAAGAAGTTGATGTACTAACTTACCCAAACGGGGCCCACATGACTTTTGGTGCTTCATCTCCTAGGGTTAGGTTTTTGGATGTCTAGGGTTTTTGACATTCCTGTTTATTATAAAATGCCTTCAGAGCCTGATTGTAACCATCTTCTTGCGAATGAGCGTATCCATCACATCTCTTCTCAGAGATAAGCCACCACCATTCCAACAAGCTTGTTTTTCGCTACATTTTACAGTTTCAACTTATTTCCTTATTGAACAGAAAACTAGTTTTATTGTATCTCTGTTATTTTGTGTTAATAAACTTTTAATAAGATGTATTCATTTCATCCTGCTCATAAAATCTCGATCAGTGGTATCAGAGCACCGGTCTGCTCCTTGTCGTCTTAATGCATGTCCCCAACAAGAATTGGGTCTCGATCTTGTTTCTCTTGAGGACAAAATCTCTCGCATGCCGAAGAGACCTCTTATGGCAGGAGAAAAGAAATATGATGGGACATGATATCCTTTCAAAATGTTTCTTGAGGAATCCCTCATGCAATAGATGAATGAGATGATGGGTAGTTTCACTCAAATCCTTCGGCGACTACCAACATGCAACACATATTCCTCGAGCGGAGGTGTCACCCCCTTCAAGGTACAAATCAACTTAGATATTCCTATATTTGAAGGTCATATAGACGTAGATGCTATAGAAAAGTGTTTGAATCTACTAGAAGGGTATTTTTCTGTCCATAACTTTTCGAATAGAGAAAATATTACTTTTGCGCTCCTCAAAGCCATTCCCCATGTCAAAGATTGGTGGGAAATTTTCTGTGAGCTAAAGGAAATAGAGGAACCCTCATTATTTATAGTCATGACCACCTGGGAATCCTTCAGGGATGCTATTAAGGAAAAATACTACCCTATTGGAAGTTATGATGACTTGTATACCAAATGGACCACACTGCACCAAGAAAGAGACCAAGTAGTTCCAGAGTTTACAAATATCTTCCATATCTTGTGCACCAAGATGGGTATCAAATATTCATAGCAACATTTGGTGCTCAAGTATCATGGTGCTATGCATAGATACATATAGACCAAAATGGAATTTCTGGACATCTCGTCCTTGGGCGCGACCTACCGATATGCCGTCAAAATCGAGCAGAAGCTCAAACAAAAGACAACAATTTGGGTCTGGGAACCCCTCACAACAAAATCCAGGAAAGGGCGGCCCCAACCCACAAAACAAAGGACAAAGAAAATATGGATAGTATCAGGACAACCATTCCAATCCGCAAGCAAAGAAGGACACTAAAAAGATAAATAAAGATACCAGGAAGTGCTACGACTTCCATAAGATCGCTCGACATAACACTGTTGACTGCCGCTCAAAGCAGTCACTGGTGGCTGAAGTGAAAGCCTCTGAATCAGATGCGGTTTATGACTCTGAGTTGGAACTAGAAATGGGAAGATAAATCATTGATGTAGAACCCAGTGCCACTGTTGCTGCCACCAGGCTCCATCCTAGTGAACCAGACGAGCCAGAAGAAGGAGAGCGCCTCTTCCATTCACAGATGTGGGTAAAAGGCACCCCGCTGCACTTCATCGTTGATAGTGGTAGCCAGAAGAACCTCATCTCAGCAGAGGTCGTCAAGTGGTTGGCCCTGTCGACAACGATGCACCCACAACCCTACACCATTGGATGGCTCTGCCAAGGAAGCGATATTCACGTCATCCAACAGTGTCGAATGTCGTATGACATCAATCCCTTCAAAGACGAGGTATTGTGTGATGTTGCTCCTCTCAAAATTTGTAATGTTATTTTGGGCCAACCTTATTTATGGAAACGTCATGCTGTATATGAGTCTAGGCCTGATAGTGTTATTATTACTTCGAATATGAAATTGTACAAGATACCCGAGGTAGTCCCTCCTAGTGCTATTTCCTTGATCTATGCCAAGAAATGCAGGAAGGTCATCTCTTAGACCCGGAAATTTTTCTTCTTCGTGATTCACTCTTAGAGTGAGTGAAATATCATAGCCACATCCATGGCCTCCGCAACCGATCTCTCCACACAACAAAAGCAAGTGGATAAGGTCATGAAAGAATACTCAAATATCTTCTCCTCTCCTATCGGGGTACCTCTGCATTTCCAAGTCAAGCATCCCATTAATCTGACCCCAGGCGCACCACTACCCAATGGGATAGTCTATTGCCGCTCTCTATTAGAAAATGAGGAGATCTAGAGGCAGATCCAAGAACTTCTCCACAAGGGGAACATTTGTCCCAACTCATCACCTTTTCGGAGCCCAATCATGTTGGTGCAGAAGAAAGATGAGACCTGGCGACTCTTCATTGATTACCGGGACCTGAATAAAATCATAGTCCGAAACCGATACCTGATTCCCAGAATCGATGACCTCCTTTATCAACTCACAGGGGCCAAATACTTCAGTAAGATTGATTTGAAGTCTGGCTACCACCAAGTCCCAATAGAATAGACAGATGTATGGAAGATTATGTTCAAGTCAAAGAAGGTCTTTTTGAATGGCTGGTCATGCCCTTTTGTTTGACAAATGCTCCAAATTTTTTTACGAGGATGATGGATAATATCCTACGACCTTTCACCAATACTTTTGTAGTGGTGTATTTGGATGACATCCTCATATACAAAAAGACTTAGGTGGAACACTTGCAGCATATTCAATAGGTTTTTCACACCTTGCGACAACAAAAACTATATGCAAACTTGGAAAAACGCTCCTTCGGTGTGGACATGGTCCATTACTTAGGCTACATCATTGATCATCATGGTGTGCATGCGGATCCAACCAATATCTAGGTCATCTGTGACTGGCCAGCCCCAACCACACTCACTAAACTTCAGAGCTTCTTGGGCCTCGCCAATTTCTATCGCAGGTTTGTGTTGGGATTCTCTCATATCGCATGGGCCCTCAGCCAAGTAACTGGGGGTGGCAGTAAGGAAAAATTTGTGTGGGGCCTGTCCCAACAACAAGCCTTTGATGATTTGAAGAAGTGTTTGTGCTCATCCCCAATACTTTCATTACCGTACTTGCAACATCCCTTTGAGATCGAGACAAATGCTTCAGACTACGTTGTGGGCACCGTTCTCACTTAACATGGCCACCCCGTGGCATATCATAGTGAGACACTATCAGATGTTGTCTGTAAGTACCCTACTTATGGAAAAGAAATGTAATCCATTGTGAAATATTGCCACAAATGGAGACATTAAATTCTTGGGAAGGAGACAATCATCCACACTGATCACAAGCCACTACAGTTCATGCAGACCCAAGGAAAATTTTAGAATGTCCGGCATCAGAAGTGGTCAACATACTTACAACAATTCCACCTCAACATCAAGTATAAAACATGAAGTACCAACCGAGTTGCTGAATGCCTCAACTGACCTCTAGTCATGGCACTCACCACGGTTCTAGACTCTTGCATCCACAAGACCTCTCTATGGCCCCACCTCTAYGAGACAGACCTTGACTTCTCCACCACCTACCAAATGTTGGGCACCAACTGAATCGTCTCTAATTTCCATATTCAAGACAGGCTGTTGTGCTTTCTAGGCCATCTCTATGTTCCATCAAGTGATCATCCAAAGATGATTTGCRAATCTCAATACAGTTAGGTGGCAGGACACTTCAGCGTAAAAAAGACAGTGGCAATGCTGCATAAACATTTCTTCTGGCTGAAACTTCGACAGGATGTCGACAAGTATATCAAGTCCTACACTACTTGTGCCATTGCCAGACTGACCACTAAGAACATGGCCTATACACCTCTCTGCCTACTCCTAACAGGCCATGGGAATCCATATCAATGGACTACATATCGGGCCTCCCGTCCACCAATATGGGAAATGACTGTGCTTTTGTGGTTGGTGATCGCTTTTACAAGATGGTGATTCTAGCCGCTTGCAAGAAGAACATCACATCAGAGGCCACTTCCAAGATCTTATTTGAACGAGTATGGGTACGTTTTTGGATCCCAAAAACCATTATATCATACCGTGACAGTC
>JASDQU010308347.1:38949-61102 GCA_032191745.1 Picea mariana | reverse complement strand
TTGACTATGTAACCCTGTAACCCCCTGTGTGCAAAGAAAACAACAAGTGGGAGAATGTTGGGTATGTGTTATATTCTTTGCATGAGTAGTAGTGTCCAAGCGTTTGCGCCGGGCGTGCAGGGGGGTGCAGGGGGGCGGAGCCCCCTGCGCGGGAACGGCATATTTCCGTCGGGATGACATATTTCCAGGATGACATATTACTGGGACGACATATTTTCGGGACCACATGATATTAGGTGGTTTTTTCGGCACATGGTTTTTTACCGATGGTTTTCTATTTCTGGTTAAGGAATTAGGGTTTTGGACTAATCCAGGTCATTGGGTTAGGGTTTTGGATGCCGTTGGCTCCTATATGTATATTGTATTGTAAACAATGTAACACAATGTATGAATATAATATATGCTGGTTTTCCCGGTTTGGGTTTCCAGGTGAAAAATCTCTGTGTAATGTTTGTATTTGCCATTGTATCTTTTCTGTTCTTTTCTGAATATCAATTTGCAGTAGATATTGTACAAGGTTAGAATTTACAGTTGTTTTCTTTGCATACAAGGGGTTATAGGGTTACATAATCAATAATCCATGGAAACAATGCTCATGGATCCTCTACACCAAGAGAACTTCTTAGTGCTCACAGATTTTGTTAATGAATCTGCAACATTCTTCAAAGTGTCCACCTTCATCAACAATACTTTCTTTTATTCAACCATGTCTCTCGCAAACTGATATTGAATATCAATATGCTTTGTCTTTGAATGATAAGCCTAGTTCTTCACCAAAAAAATTGCACTTTGACTGTCACAATCTATCCTTACAACTTGTTGTACCAACCCAATACTTGAACATAATCTTTGTAACTATACTGCTTCCTTACTTACATGAGTGGATGCCATGTATTCAACTTCTGTAGTTGAAAGTGCTACTACAACATGTATTTTTCTCATCCAACTTATTGCTCCTCCAAACAGGTTAAACACATACCCACTTGTAGATCTCATATGATCCAGATCTCCAGCCCAATCTGCATCCACAAAGCCATGTATATCCACCACTCTGTCCAATCCCGATCTTCCTTGGTAGCACAATCCATAGCTAGCAGTGCCACACAAATACCTAAAAACCATTTTTACTACTATCCAATGCTCCTTCCCTGGTTTTGACATATACCTACTCAAAACACCCACTACATGTGCAATTTCCAGTCTAGTAAAAACCATTACATACATCAAATTGCCAACTACAATCACATATGGAACACGAGATATGTACTCCTCCTCTTCCTGTGTCTTGGGACACTAATCCACAGATAAATTTACACCAATAGGAATAGGAACCTTGACCGGTTTACATTCCTACATATTAAACCTCTGCAATATTGTCTCAACATATTTTCTCTGATTTAATTAGATTTTCCTCTTTTTCTAATCTCTTTTAATTTCCATGCCCAAAATGAAATTTGAAGCACCAAGATCCTTCTTTTCAAATTTAGAGAACAACTGAGTTTTCACATCCTGGATAATCTCCTTGTTGTTTCCTATCAACAACATGTCATCCACATACAAGACCAAATAAATCAAATGATCACCAATTAATTTAAAATACACACAATGATCCTCTTTTCTTCTTGTGAAGACAATTCCTAGCATATAAGTATCAAAATATTGATACCACATCCTTGGTGATTGTTTTAAACCATACAAAGACTTTTTCAGCTTGCATACTAGCTCCTTCTTTCCCTTCACAACATAACCTTATGGTTGCTTCATATAGATTTCTTCTTCTAGATCCCCATGTAGGAATGCTGTCTTCACATCCATCTGTTTTACTTCAAAAGAAAATGCAACAACAACATATAACATGAATATTATAGAGGTTAACTTGGAAACAAGAGAAAAAATCTCACCAAAATCTATTCCCTCAACTTGGGAATAACCCTTTGCTACTAATTGAGCTTTGTATTTCTCCACTTTTCCTTATTTTTAAATACCCATTTGCTTCCAATTGGATTTCTTCCAGTCGGAAACTCCACTAGATCCCAAGCCTCATTCTTATTCAAAGATGCCATTTCTTCGTCCATGGCCCTTTTCCAAATATTTCCATCCTCTGAATCCACTGCCTCCCTGACAATTCTAGGATCATCATCAGTAATAGACAAAGCAAAATTCGAACGAAAATTAGATGGAGTATACCTTTCCGGTATCCTTCTTTCTCGAACCGATCTCCTCAATACTGGAGTATGAGGATCTTCTTCTTTTAATTCCTGTTCTTCTATAGACTCTGACTCATAATCCTTTAAATCTAACTCTATTTTCTTTGGTTCTTCCTTACTTGGTACAAATTCCTATTTAAAAACATCCTTCATTTCTCTAAATACCACATCTTAGATATACACTACCTTCTTAGTTTCTGGGTTCCAAAGCTTATAACCTTTGAGACCATCTTTATATCCAATAAAGATACACTTTTCAACCTTCTTATCTATCTTACTCTTGTTTTCCTTTGGAACATGAACATATGAATCACAACCAAATAACTTGAGATGTGTGAGAGAAAGTTTCTTACCAGTCCATACCTCTTGTGGATTCTTGTCATCCAACACTGATGAGGGTGATTTGTTTATTAGGTAACATGCAGTACCCACTGCCTCTACCCAGAATTCTTGTCCTAACCCAACACCACTGAGCATGCACCTTGCTTTTTCCATCAACATCCTATTCATCCTTTCTACAACTCCATTATGCTGAGGTGTATATGGAGTATTCTTCTTCCTTTCTATACCACAGTTCTTACAAAATTATTCAATTTCATTCCCGCAGAACTCTCCACCATTATCTATCCTCAACACCTTAATTCTTTTCTCTGTTTGATTCTCAACAAGAGCCTTAAAAATCTTTAAAACTGTCAAAGACTTCATATTTTTTTCCTGAGGAAATATATCCAAATATTCCTCGAGAAGTCATCTATAAATGAGACATAGTACACATATTTTTCCCATTAATGGGACCGATACAGGTCCAAAAACATCACTGTGAACTAGCTGTAAAATTCCTTCTTCCCTCGTTGCAACAGAAGGGAATCTTACCCAATTATGCTTTCCATATACACAATGTTCACAAAAATCAAAATCCAGAGAGAAGTTAGACATGCCTTCAACCATACCTTTACTGTGTAGTAGTCGAAGACCCTTCTCTCTGATATGACCCAGTATTTGATGCCACAACATAACCTTTTCTCCAGAGACTGTAGGAGTTCTTTCTTCTTCAACTCCAATATAAGGAACAATGGAACTATTACACCCATCACTAATAGTGCTTCCTTGCAACTTATACATAGTTCCAAACCGAACTCCCTTCAACAACACCATTGCTCCTCGAACCATCCTGCAGGTTTCCTTTTCAAATATTGTTTTTACCCCTGCATCATCCATTTTTCTTACATAAATCAAATTTCTGGCCAAAATTGGGATGTGTAGAACACCAGGTAGTGTTCTAATCCTTCCATCTATGAGCCTCAACTTGACTTTTCCTCGACCTATGATTTTGGTTGTCGAGTCATCACCTAGGAAAACATTACCTCCATCATACCTTTCATATTCACAGAACCACTCCCTATGGGGAGTCATATGAAAGGATTCACCTTATTCAACCAACCATTCCTCATGATCTGCATGTGTTCTTGAAGAAGCCAAGTACACATCCACTCCTTATTCCTTGGAGGTCTTTTCTTCTATAGAAGGAGATTCTTCATATCCCTTCTTTTTCTCAACTTTGGATCTACACTGCTTCTTGTAGTTCCCTTCTTTTCCACATCTCCAAAATACCTTTAAAAAATTTCTGAGAGACTTATATCTACCCTTAGACTTAGATCTCCCACTTGAAAACTTAGATCTATTTCTTTCTTGGGAACGTCCTCTTGAAAATAATGCATCTGTTCTTTTTCCTTCCATATTCTTCCATCTCATCTCCTCCGACAATAAGGATGAGACCACTTCATCAAACTCCAAGGCAGTTATATTACTACCTATGGCCACAAACAAACTATCCCATGAGTTTGGTAAATAACACAATAAACTGATACATTTATCTTCATCTGAAATTTTAATCTCAACGAATACTAACTTACTTACCACAATATTGAAGGCGTTCAAATGCTCTGCTACCGAGTCTCCATCTCTCATCCTCAGGTTATACAACTTCTTTCTCAGGAATAATTTATTTACTAGGGACTTATACTGATACAACTTCCCCAACTTATCCCATAAATCCTTGGCTATAGTTTCCTCTGACACATTTAGTAATACTGGATCTGAGAGACACAATCAGATTGTTCTCTTTGCCTTCCGATCCAAATTTTTCCAGTCATCTGCTGAAGTTCCTGTAGGTGTAGTACCTAGATCTACCACGATCCACTGATCTCTTTCCACCAACAAATATTCCATCTTGAGCTTCCACATCTCAAAACTTTTCCCATTAAACTTCTCGATCTCCATCTTCGAATTGCTTGCCATTTCTTTTCGCCTGAAAAATCAATACCATAGATCTCCCACTGTAACAAGGATTATCACAGTCCCGAGCCAAACCCTTGACCACAAAGGCATCCCCCTGAAGCCAACCCCCCTCTGATACCAAATGTATATTTTAGCCTTGTACAATATTTACTGCAAACATATTTTCAGTAAAAGAACAAAAAATATATAATGACAAATACAAACATTACACATAGATTTTTCCCCTCGAAACCCAAACTGGGAAAACCAACATATTCTATATTCATTCATGGTGTTACATTTTTACAATAAAATATACATACAGGAGCTAGCAACATCCAAAACCATAACCCAATGACCTGGATTAGTCAACAACCCTAATTCCTTAACTGAAAAAAGAAAAAAACATCGACAAAAACCATGTGCCAAAAAACTGCCCAAAAATGTGACACGTTTCTCGAGGAATTTTTTTTTCTCAAGGGTGCTTCCCCTAAACCCCTGTGTGGGGGGATATCACCCCCCTTTACCCCCCTTCTCAAACGCCTATGCGCGCCTGACACAATGTGGACACTACTACTCGTGAAAATAATATAACATATACCCAACACATCTAATGATGACACCACTTGTATTATTTGTGTGTGTTCTTACAAATTGCACTTTTAGTTTCTAAGTAATATATATCTATGTTTATAGACATTGTTATACATATCTATCCTAAAAAATCTAATTGCTACTCTTGTAAACCCCTGATTCGAGGACAACTCTGCTAGCCAAAATTAAAACTATTACAATTTCACCAATTCTAATCCTATATTAATAGAATTTTTAGGGGAAATCCTCTAATATGTATTATTTAAGCTCAAATTGATCACATGCAATTTGGACTTTCTAAAGTATATTTATGGTGGAATTACCAAAACTTGTTCTTTTTTCCTCTATTCAAAGAGAGAGAACTTGTACAAACTGCAGCTTTGCCAATATTTCCCTAATAGGTCAAAAAATTGTAACTAAAACACTATGGTCTATATTATTTCCAAAGCTATTAGTGGCACTCAATTTCGACCTTAAAATATTTATATATGACTATTTTACTAGAGCCACATGTCTAAGCCTAGTTTGAGGACTAGGAAAAAGCCCTAACTTGTACAGCCTGTAACTACACAATATATCGGACTAGATTTTGAAATATTTACCCATTGTACTTGAATATTTCCCTGAAAATTCCAGTGATCCAAAATAATGTTAGAGTGAAAATGGTAAGATAGGTCCTTTGAAGAAGCCAAACCAAGGATCATCCACTTTGATACAAAATTTTATAGACCAAAAGGCCAATAAATCATAAAAAAGACCACATTCAATAATTCCACACCTAAATCAAATGAAAGTGTGAATAAATAAGAAGCCTCTTCAAGGGGGAAACCTCCTTTTACAATATATCAATCTCAGAATATAATATCATCCTTCAAACAAGTTTTCTTGATCTATATTTAGGAGATAAAGAGGGATATAAATAAATACTAATAAGCCGACCTAACTATACATATTGCAGTGACAATAAATGAGGGTTATGATTAGGGGCTTAACATCAAGTCCATACATGGTGAACTTCCAATTGAGGTGTCTATGAAACAAAGGGATCAATAAAGTAGAGAAGCCAAAAGAACCACCCTAAAAAAAAACCTAGAAGAAGCCATTAGGGGTAAGCAAGAGGAATTTTAATTCAACATTTGATGGAAGGTGCTTTAATGGAAATACATGGTAATAGAAATGTTTGGACAATGATGTTGTTGTCAAACAAGCCCTTAATTTTTTGGTGAAAATCATTCGTATGATGTGGAACTCTTGTCCTCTTAAGAAAAATTACTTCTGGACCACCCTCTCAGGGGTGCATTGATGTTGTTTGGATGAGCTCTTCTTCTCATATCTACCAGTTCTAGCCCGATCTTCCAGTCCTTCTAGTTGACATCATCCATTAGTTCCTTCAGATATCTCTACCATGGTATATAAGCTCTTACACTTTACACCTCAGATGATATATGCTTGTGCAAATGGTACTTCATGCTTCTTTTAGTTGATATGCTATGATTTCATGTGATGGTTTCCTACTTAGAAGTGGTATGATGGTTTATAACCTGTCATGGTATAAATAAACATGGTTATATCTTATAACACTTCTTAACGCTTATAATTTTATAATTTTGTCTCGTTTTACGATGGGGGGACATGTCATTAGATAAATGTTGTCTTCACTTAGGAATAATAGTACTACTGGTGATCTGGTTGAATAATGTGTCCATATTTTAACCACGTCAAACACTTTCCATCATTCCCATTCACTACCATCCCGTTCATAAAAAAGACTATCCTTGCTTATATTTGACTTATAAAATGTCATCCAACAAGGTATAAATGAAGAAAAATGTGAGACAAAGTAAAAAAAAAAGCCAAAAAAGGATAGAGGTGAAGAGAAATAGTGTTCAAAATGAAACAATAAAAAATCTAGAGCCATGCCATCTCATTAAAAAGGCACAGCCCCAAAGTCATATGTTAAAAACACATATCTAAAGAAAAAAGACTAAGAAAAATCAAAGAAAATGTAAAAGTGGTAATAAAAAGGTGTTGAGGTGGTAACTCTAAGAAAGACTTGTTCTTAAAAGGATTACAAGTACAAAAAATGAATATTCCTAGCTCAAAAGGATAGATGGACAAGTAAAAGACCTTGTACATCATTAAAAATTACTTTAAGGGTCAAAACATAAAGTTTTCCTTCCTTTTTCCATCAATTATTCATCAAATTCGCATATCCTAACCAAATTAGCTAGGAAATACCTTTTTTTCTAGGCATTGACACATGTAATAAGGGTAAAAGTTGTCCCACCATGCTAAACTTAGGAAATTTATACAATTAACCTATGTTAAGTTTTTGTTAGAGGATATCACTTGATGTTTGTTGCCTAGTGACTTGTTTTGAAGCTTGATGCATCATGATAGGTGGGCACCCCACATTGTAATCCATGCACTATGCCTTGAGATCCGTGTCATTGCCTCAGGATCCATATACTTGCATTACGATCCATGTATTTATATTCAACCACATCTACCTACAATGGGATATGTGTAAATTTTCTTAGGATCCATGTCACTACATTAGGATTTGTGACAACACAGTGGATGACGACGAGGATGCCACATCATCACAGAGGTGTCTATATCAACACTTTGTACACTTGTTAGCATATGGAGCATGCATGCACCACTTGAATGAATATTCTCACACATGTGGGTGGTTAGAGGTGGTTATGAGGTTATTTTAGCACATTTTTTAGGGCGACTAGCTTTGGGGGTAGTTATATTTTGACAAAGTGCCCATAATTCCACCCAATCAACGCCAATAGATTCACATTTTCCATGAAATTTCCGAAATGGGGTTATAATAGAAATTCAAGCTAAAATTGACCAAGTTACACCATTGCTAAAATTTTTCATGCGAAAATTATTGCCGCGTTTTAGAGTCGCAAATGTGAACACGTGGAGGTTGCATTTTATCTCTCTTTTTGGGTGCACCTCTTCCATTTGACTAGTCCACTCACATGTTTGAGTTGGTTGAGGTGGTTATTTCATGATATATTATTTTATTGGCTTAAAAAAAGGTTTAGACGATGGTATTGAGAGTGCCTCTTGTTTTAGCTCATGGTTTTTCTTGAGCACATGGTATTGACTCATGGTTTTATTCTAGCACATGGCATGAGCACATGGTTTCATTATAGCTCATGGTTTTTCTTGAGCACATGGTATTGGCTCATGGTTTTATTCTAGCACATGGCATGAGCATATGGTTTCATTAAAGACCATGGTTTTGCTTGAGCACATGGCATGAGCATATGGTTTCATTATAGCTCATGGTTTTGCTTGAGCACATGGTATTAGCTCGTGGTTTAATTCTATTGGTGTGAATAATTTATATTTTTTCTCTTTCTGGATTTTTGAAGCCAAGGTGTAGTATTGAGATTGAATTTCCTAGGGTTTTAATTTTTTACTTGGAATTGTGTTTTAATTTTTCAAAAATTGCATTACTTAGGTTAGATATAGAACTAGTTTAGCCTCCCTATGAAATTTTTGAGATCCAGGTACCCTAGATTGATGATTTACAAGCATTCGCCAAGAAGATGTATGGATACTTCAATGATCAAAGGAGAAAGTGTTGAGTATATTGTAATTGATGTCAAGGATGTGGCAGTGATGAAAGTCATACTAAGGACTGGGTTGGCCTAACAAATTGAGAACCAATCCATATAAAATGTAGCAGATAAATTAAATGCAAAAGAAATCATGACCTTTGATCTACAGGTGGAAGAAATTGTGGCCATTGATCATAGTATATCGAAGTCTATACAATTGGAGTCCGATATGGAATGTAGTATATCAAAGATCATACAGTTAGAGTATGATGTCAAGACATCAAAGTTGAAGTGCTATGATGGTCAGAGTAACCTTGTATGGCAAGTGACTGATTACCAATCAATTGTGGCTGTTAATCAGAGTATGATCCATCAGAGTGAGATGTGATACCAAATACAAATGTACTCCTAAAATAAGGAGTGATCTAGACTGTAGATCCATCGAAGGATTCATCTCAACTGTTATAACTATGATGATCCGGTTCGAGGAGGAGGGTGATGTTAGGATGACGTGTTGTGAAAACCATGGTGACGTGGATGCTAGTGTGGCAGCTAACATATCCCAAAGGATGACACATGTCTAGGTGAAGACAACATGAAGTGATCATCCAAGGGCCAATGGTCAATGGAAGGTAAGCACCATGATAACAACCATGTGTAATGCAACAATTGGACCACGTACAAGGAGAGTTCCAGTTCAAAATTTAGAACATGGTCAGAAATTGTGATGACGTAAAAATGAGGTCAACTACCATGTTAGTGCCATGTGTAGTACGATGATTGATCCATGTGTCATCAAGTAAAGATTCATATATCCCTTGCAAGGTTTGGTCAGAGTATATCTTGACTATTGATCGTAGTCTGTTGGAGTGAATGATCACCGTTCATCGGAGGGGTCTTGGTTGGAGTATATTGTAATAAACATAACTCCAATGACAATGACCGCGAACACATGTGAGCTGTGGATCTGGTTTGGATAGATATTTTCCATCCATCGAAGTCCATGGTCGGAGTGGATTGTGAGTAGCAATACTCCGATGAGGAACTTTGAGGAGCAATCTGGATCGTAGGTTGGAGGGAAGGTGAGATGAAGTATCAACCATAGATCTGCAATGGGTCCCATTTGACCATCCCACGAACAGGTTAAATGATGAAATATCACCTTCATGCATGTTGAGGGGGAAATGTGATTGAAGCCATTGATTTTAGACTGCAAGGACCATTGGATTTGTCTCAGTACCTGCCATTGGAGTGAACTATATCCGAGGTAATCCGATAACTAAGGAAACCAAAACATAATGACGACCATTGATTTGAGTTGGGTAGATCTCCTCCATTCATAGGAGAGGTTTTGGTTGGAGGGGATTTGATAAATGGACTCTGACAAGGAGGACTTCAAGAACCAATGATAACGGTTGATGATAGATCCAACAATGCCTAAGATTTGGGGTAGTGTTGAGTGTTCGAACTCCCTATCGTCCCGTTGAACACGAATCATAGATTGATGGTGGATATTGGATGGAGATATAGATCTGATGGTTGTTGAGTGATAAGGTCCCGAGGGTCCGATAGCCTGGTGGTACCAATATGATGGATCGATGATTACGATATAATCAAGGACCAAATCAGAGGACTCCTGAGTATTAAGGTCTCTATGAGGAAATTGTATGTGACAAAAGGAAGCTAGCGATCAGTATCTATGAAGGGTTTTGTAGCCCAACTTGAAGCATAATCGATGGATCTAGAGCTGACCTTATGGGCGTCTTCTTTTGAATTCAAACAGATTATATATTTATAAGATCGAGGAAGAGAACTATGATGGACTGGAAAAGTGAATTCTATAGTCTAAAACAATGAGTGAAAGGAGTAGATTTCATACCTCATGAACTACGTGGAGAAGGAATGAAGAATTTTTTTTTATGTGGGATTATTTGCTGAGGTGTAAGGCTTATTTTAGGAAAAATTGGTCTAAGAAAATCACAATTTGTTGGAGGAAAAATTTCTGGCCGAATTACAGTCTTTCTAAGGTTAAAACTACAGGTCTATGCTTGAAATATGAGTTGGTGCTCATAAGAGGATTGGTGTTCTCATCTATTTGTAGGTTGGTTCTTTAAATATGAGTTGGTGATCATAAGAGGATCGGTGTCCTCATCTATTTATAGGTTGGTGCTTGAAATATGAGTTGGTGCTCATAAGAGGATTTGTGTCCTCATCTGTTTCCAGGTTGGTGCCTGAAATATGAGTATTTTCTCATAAGAGAATCAATGTCATCATATATTTGCAGGTTGGTGCCTGAAATATGAGTTAGTGCTCATAAGAGGATTTGTTTTCTCATCTATTTGCAGGTTGGTGCCCAAAATATGAGTTGGTGATCATAAGAGGATTGGTGTCCTCATAGAATTTTCTTTATACATGAATTGATATTTATTAATATTTACAAGTATGGGTTTCCACTTCAATATTTGTGTATTGTGAATGTGTTGATTAATTCCCATTATTATGTATACTTATGTTATGATTGTCTGTAATTGCAAGTGCTAATTTGCTTAGAGAAAAAATTGTAAGAAAAATGTATAGTTCTGATTCACTCTCCCTATCAGTACTATTAAATATTCCTACAAATGGTATCAGAGAAAGGTTCCTTCAACAACAATCTAACCACTGGAAGGTAGATCCCAATAGTTCACATGGACACACAAGAGAGATTATCCTTAAGCAAATGTCCATACTTTGATGGAACATATTATGCTTTATGGAGCATCAAAATGAGAGTGTATTTGCATTCATTAGGGTATGATGTTTGGGAATCAGTCAAGAATTGTTATGAAACTCCATAAAATCCACTCTTTTATATAGGTGCAAAGAAGCTCAGTGACAACAATTCAAAAGCCATGAATGAAATTATGGAAGGATTATCAAAATCATAATTCACCAAAGTTATGCATTGGAAATCAATAAATGAGATGTGGGATAAAATACAAAACACTTATGAAGGATATGATAAAGTCAAGCAAGCAAAACTACAAACTCATAGGAGTTAATTTGAAAGCCTAAAGATGGATGAATAATAAAACATTGTGGCATACCTTCTACATGTGGATGAAATTGTAAACAGCATCAGAGGTTTGGGGGAAAAATTGATGAGAAATTCACTGTGTAAAAGGTACTCAGGTCACTTCCTATGAGATTCAATCCTAAGATATAAACTCTCAAAGATAGAGAATATTTGGACAAATTAACAATGGATGAATTGCATGGAATTATTACATCTTATGAGATGCAATTACCACAAGAAATACTATCTAAAAGAGAAGCAACATTCAAAGCCTCAAAGAAGAACAACAAAAGAAAATAAATATCAAGTGACATCTCTAATGATGATTCTGATGCATAGGAAGCCAACTTTGTAAGAAGGATCCAGAGAAGAACTGGAAAATATAAAGGTAAGCTTCCTTTCAAATGTTTTAATTGTGGTGAAGTAGGACACTTTGTTGCCAAATTAATGTCCTCATGACAAGAACAAGGACAACAAAGATAAAGATGATTTTAACCCTAATGAAAGAAGAAAGGGTAAAACTCAAAAGAACAAATACTTCAAGAAATAAAAGAATAATCTCTATTCCAAAGAGAACAACTACTCAACTTCTAGAAGTGATGAAGAGATTGAAGAACATGTTATGTTCATGGACCTAGAAACAAATTGCAATGAATATGAAGACAATAACAACATCCCACAAATTGGAGAAAATGATGATGTGGATGTTGATATTGAAGGATATTTTCTTTGTGCTCTAGATGAAATAAAAAGGCTCAGAAGAAAGAATAGATAGTTGAAGGAAGAACTGTCACACATTTCTGATCTGGCATTTCCATTAGAATAATAGAATAAAATTGAAGAGGAAATAAAAGGTCAACTGTAGAACAAAGAAGAATACTACGAAAAACTTGAAAATGAAAACACTGCCCTAAGAAAGGAAATTGATATAATTACAACTGAGATGAACAACAGTCTAAAATCTGAAAAAAGTTCCATGATTCTAGACAATATGCTCAATAACCAAAGATCACCATTCGAAAAAAATGGACTTGATTACAATCCCAACACCACATTGCATAAAACCAAGGAAGAACCCAAGAGCTATGTTGCATCCCTGAACAATACTGTTGAACATGATGATAACACCAATGAAGCAAACCATGACCAACATGAACCTGTTGTCCTTCACAGGAAGAATGAATTCAGAAAGGTGATGACACCAAGAAGACCTACTATGAACATGTATGAATATCTCTTTCTTGGTAAAATTTTTTCATGCAAAATTTTTGGACATAAGGCAATAGACTGCAGAGCATATCCGAGGAATGATCAAAGAAGAAATGGAGGTATGTACAATGCTCCAAGAAAGAATTATGTGAACAAACAATTCAAAAAATCATTTTGACAACTTAAACATAAATTCATTTTCTCCACTGCTTAACTACAATCTTGAATGTTATAAATGAAACAATTTTGGCCATAAAGATCAGGATTGAAAAAGTTGGATATAGATCCCTATAGAAAAACATACCACTATCAGCAATACCACCAAAGTCTGGAAGAAGAAACACGAGAAGGGTTCTTGGGAAGAATGTGATTTAGCAATGCATGCTCAAGACAAAGAAAGCTATTGGTACATAGACAATGGATTCTCAAAACATATGAATGGTGATAAAAAAAATTCCTTAAGCTAAAGAAAGAGAAGGAAGGAAGTGTTTCATTTGGAGATAATAAATCTGCCAAGATAATTGGGAAAGGTAAAGTCAACCTTGGAAGTCAGAATGCCACAAAAAAAAATGTTCTGCTAGTTGAAGATCTGAAGCATGACCTTATAAGTGTTAGCTAGCTGTGTTACCATGGACACACACTCCTTTTTAACTCTCGAAAATGAAAAATAGGTAAAGAAGACTCTAGCAGATAAGTAGCAACAACAATAAGAACTACAAATAATGTATACATTCTAAATAAAATTGGAATAAAAGTATGTTGTATGGGATGAACATATGAAATATTGTTATGGCATAAGATAATGTGACATTTAAGTTTTGACAACTTGGTCAAGTTTAGTAACAACCAGTAAGTAAGAGGCATGCCAAAAATCATCAATCCCTCAAACTCAATTTGTAAAAATTGTCAACATGGGAAGCAAACAGGAGTGCAAATCAAAACCAAGGAGCATTCAACATCAAGAACATTAGAAATGATCCACACTGATCTTTGTGGGCCAACCAAATCACAAAGTATGAAAGGTGACCGTTACTTCATGTTGCTCATTGATGATTACACAAGAGTGAATTGGGTAGCCTTTCTTAAGAATAAATCAGAAGCCTTTGTGAAGTTTAAAGCATTCAAAGCATCGGTTGAAAATGAAACAAACCTGAAAATTAAATGTCTAAGATCAAATAATGGAGGAGAATTCACATCATATGAGTTTGATGAATTATGTGAAGATCATGGAATAAGAAGACACTTCTTAGCTGCAAGAACTCCACAACAAAATCGAGTAACTGAAAGGAAAATCAGGACTGTACAAGAAATGGCTAGAACCATGATAAATCATGCTAAGTTGTCATATATGTTTTGGAGGGATGCAGTATACATAGTTGTCTACATTCTGAACATAGCATAGCTACGAGCCAATAGTGACAACACTCCATATGAATTATGGAAAGGTAGGGAAAAAATTGTCAAACACCTTAAGGTTTTTGTAAGCAAATTCTACATAAGAGAGATGATGAAAAACTTGACAAGTTTGACTCCAGATCAGATGAAGGTATTTTCCCTGGTTACTCCTCTCAAAGAAAAGCTTACATATGTTTCAATTTGAGATTAGACAAAATCGTTGAAAGTGCAAATGTAAGAGTGGATGATGAAAATCCTGGAAGGATCAAGATGCAAACGGATGATTAGCCAACAATAACCAGTTGTGGTGAAGAAGAGGAAGACAATGAGAATGATAATACATAAGAAGAGGAAGATAATGAGAACGATAATGCAGAAGAAGAATATCCTACACAAGACAAAAAGACTCCTTCAAGATATGTTCAAAATAATCACCACGAAGAAATAAATATTGGTAAAAACAACAAAGGTGTCCAAACAAGAAGCCAATTGAGAAGATCACCAGAACAAACAAATCTATCTATGTTGTCTAAAATAGTATTCAAGAACCTAGAGGAAGCAAGTAGAGATAAGAATTGGGTAAATGCTATGAATGAAGAATTAGATCAAATTGAGAAAAAACAAATTTGGGAGCTAGTTGCTAGACCAAAAGACAAGAATGTTATTGGAACTAAGTGGTTCTTTAGAAACAAACTAAATGAGGATGGAAAAATAGTGAAAAATAAGGAAAAGCTGGTATGTAAAGGATATACTCAATTTGAATGTGTAGATTTTGATGAAACGTTTTCTCCAGTGGCTAGACTAGAAGCCATCTGAATATTCCTAGCATTTGCAATCTATAAGAGTATCAGATCCCATCATATGGACGATAAATATGCATTTCTTAATGGAAATATGGAGGAGGAAGTATTCATTGAGCAACATGAGGGATTTTAGCTATCAGAAAATTAAGATTATGTGTGCAAACTGAAGAAATCTCTCTATGGTCTGAAACAAGCACCTGGATCTTGCTACTCAAGACTTGATAAGAATCTTGGTACTCAAGGATTGATAAGAACCTACAACAAAAATGTTTCAAGAGAGGAATTGCATAAAGTAACATTTACATCAAAGAAGAATATGTAAATATGATTTTCATTGTGGTCTATGTAGATTATATTATCTTTGGAATCAACTCTGATGATTTGAGTCAAAAGTTTTCAAAGGATGTGCAAAAAGAATTTGAAATTTCCATGCTAGGTGAGTTGTCCTTCTTCTTAGGTCTTCAAATTTCTCAGTCAAATAAAGGTATATTTATTTCTCAAATAAAATACATCAAGGAGATTTTAAATAAGTTTAAGATGGAATACTGCAAGCTTGTCAGTACTCCAATGATTACATGCTACAAGTTGAGTAAGGATGATGAATCACCAGAGGCTGATAACAACATGTATAGATCAATGATTGGTAGTCTTTTATATGTGACTGCATCAAGACCTAATGTTATGCAAGATGTTAGATTGGTTGCAAGATTTCAATCTGCACCAAAAGAATCACATGTGATGGTAGTCAAACAAATTTTCAGATACCTGAAAGGCATAATGGATTTTGGACCGTGGTATCCAAAGGAAGAAGAATTTACTCTAACAACATATACTAATGCAAATTGGGAAGGAAATGTTGATGAAATGAAGAGTACAAGTGGAGGAGCATATTTTTTGGAAACTATTTAGTATCTTGGCTAAGCAAGAAACAATCTTCAAAATCCTTATCCATAGAAGAAGAAGAGTACATTGCAGCAACATCCCATTTCACACAAATTCTCTAGATGAATTTTTTTTTGCAATACATTAAGGTAGAATACATGCATCCAATTTCTATACTATGTGACAACACCGACGCGATAAGAATCTCTAAGAATCCAGTAATGCACTCAAAGACAAAATATATACCAATCAAATATCATTTCCCGAGGGAACAAGTAAATGATAAAATTGTCAAGTTAGAGTATGTTCCTACCAAGGACCAAATTACAAATATGTTTACCAAGCCTCTTCCTAAAGATGCATTTGAATATATTATACATAGACTACTGGTTCAACAAATTCCTCAGTAAATGCACCCTTTGTACTTGATGTCAAAGGGGGAGAGAAAGAAGAAAAAATAGAGGAGTATACAACAACGGGGAGCAAAAGAAGGAAAACCAGAGGAGCATACTGTCAGGGGGAGTAGAAAAAAAAAGAAAAAAGAGGTCTCAGTGAGCAACACATTGACATGGGGAGAATCTCAATAGTAGAATTTCCATAAATGAAAAAGGGGGAGATTGTTGAGTGTATTATCATTGATTTCAAGTATGTGGCAGTGATGACAGTCATACTTAGGATTGGGTTTGCCTAAAAAATTAAGAACCAATCCATATCAAAGCTAGGAGATAATTTAAATGTAGAAGAAATCGTGACCTTTGATCTATAGGTGGAAGAAATTGTGGTCGTTTATCATAGTGTATCTATTATTTGTGGAGCCTAATTATCTTCCTGATTCATAGGTCTTTGTTTTCAGCCATGTTTATACCCCATGAAGACTTTACACCCCAGAAGAATGTACACTCCTCCATGTGGGGGAGTGCCGGGGNGGGGGGGGGGGGTTATCCCTCTTGTGGGGTCCGGGGTAAAGCGGTCCCCTGAAGGAAAAATTTCCTTGTAAATGTATATCGTAATTTCATAGTAAATATGGACTGTTCATTATAAGGTCGTAGATTTGATGGTAGAAGCTATGTTTGGGTTTTTTTCCCTAAAAGGCAACCCTATTTTATGAGGGAAATGTATTGTGGATATGTATGATTGTGAATATTGTATTCTTAGTGAGGAGACTAAGAGAGAGAGAGAAGAGGAAGTTACATCGAGTGTGTTGTAGGTTGTCTCCCTTCATTTGCTAGATACTAATAAAGGAAAGACCTAGCAATTTCTCTGGTGGACGTAGCCCGCATTGGGTGAACCATGTATATATGATCTCTATTGTATTGTGTATCTTATGTGTTTTATTTTTGCATTTGTTTTATTTTATTTCTTTGTGATCTTGGTTTTCTAACAAATGTTGTTAGATTGAAAGCTAACTCACAGGAAAAGAGGGTTCTTAGTTCGAGAGGGAGAAATGGCGGAAGATGGAAAGTTTAGGTTCAAGAAATTTAACAACCAAAACTACTAGTTATGGAAGATGAAGATGGAAGATTATTTATATCAGAAGGATGTATTCCTACCATTTGGTGGAATAGAAAGAAGCCGACGACCATGAAGGAAGAAGAATGGGAGATTCTTGATAGAAAGGCTCTAGGAACGATACGACTGAGCCTGGCAACGTCGATGGATTTCAATATTTCGAAAGAAAAGCCAATGAAGGAGATGATGGATCTGTATGAAAAACCCTCAATGTCCAATAAGGTATTTCTAATGAAGAGATTATTTAATATGAAGATGTCAGAAGGTGAGCTTGTTACAGATCATTTAAATGAATTTAATACAGTTTCTAATCAACTAAGTTCTGTAAAAGTGGACTTTGATGATGAGGTCAGGGCTCTTATAATCTTGTGCTCATTGCTAGAAAGTTGGAATGGCTGTAAGTAACTCTGTCTCTGGTTCAAATAGTTTAAAATTTGATGATGTTGTTGGTGTTATCCTTAGTGAGGAAATACGACGAAAAATCACAAGTGAGACATTAGGTAATGCGTTGAACATGGAGAGAAGGGGAAGACAAAAGGATAGAGGAAAGGGCTCAGGGAACCACGAGAAATCTAGGAAGGGCAGATCCAAATCCATATTTGGAAAGAGTGATGGAATTGTGGGAAGAAAGGACATTTGAAGAAAGACTGCAGAGCTCCAAAGAAACAAAGAGATGGACAACAAGAGAAAAATCAGGAAGCAAATGTAACATGTGATGTGTTACAAGATGCTTTGATTCTTTCTCTAGATAATATTTTTCAGTCTTGGATAGTAGATTTAGGGGATTCATTTCATGCCACACCCTATAGGAAATTTTTTCTAGATTATGTTCAAGGTGATTTTGGACAGGTTCATTTGGGTGATGATGCACCATGCAAAATTGTTGGAATGGGAAAAGTAAAAATAAAGCAAAGGAATGGAAACCAATGGTTGTTGAAAGAGGTAAGACATGTTACAGATATAAGGAAAAATATAATTTCAACTGGGTAGTTGGAAAGTGAAGGTTGTATATCTATATTTACAGATAAGATGTGGAAGGTCACCAAAGGATCATTGGTGATAGAAAAAAGAGAGAAGGTAGGCACATTGTATTTATGTACTAGTAATACTGACTCTTCTATATCTTTATCTTCTACAAGAGTGGATAAAACACTGTGGAATCATAGGCTTGGACACATGAGTGAGAAGGGGATGCAAATACTTCACAAAATAAATTTGTTTCCAGATCTTAAACAAATTAATTTGGATTTCTGTGAGCATTGTGTTTATGGAAAACATAAGAGAGTCAGATTTCTCAGAGTCGGAAAAGAAAATAAGTGTGAAAGGTTAGATCTTGTTCATACATATGTATGGGGACCAACTCAGGTATCATCTCTTGGTGGCTCTCATTATTATGTTACTTTTATTGATGATTGTTGGAAGTAGGCCAAGGCAGAAAGAAAGGCAATTTTGGGAAAGAAGGCATGCATGAGGAAAGCGACAACTGGAAGGAAAAGAAGCACACGTGAATTCATGGAAGACCTAACAATGGTAGGGTTAGGATTTTGGCAATTTGTTGTAATGGCTGAAGAGCCACATATAAATAGAGATACCTGGGTCTGAAAGAAAGGACACATTGTATTTTATAGAGATAATTGTTGTAGCAAGTTGGTATGTCATATTTTGCTATATGACTTACTTTTGTAAGTTGCTAACTTGGAGAAGAAAGAGGAGGGTAGATATTTAGGGTTAAATCGCAGGCAAAGGAGCCTGGTGCGATTTAGTCTTCCTCATATAGATCTTACCCAACTGGGAAGAGTTGTAAGTGTGCGACGCTGTAGTGACTGAAGGACTATAATAAAAGAGTTAAGAGCCAAATCTTTGTGGACATAGCCCAGGGGGGGTGAACCATGGTAATATATGTGTTATATGATTGAATCTATGTGTGTCTTTATTGTCTTTCAGTAGCCAATGATAAGATAAAAGAATGAGTTATTATATTTCCTGCATAAATCGTAATAACAATGCATTGTGTTAATAAGTTACAATATAACCCTCAACGCATAGTTCTCAGATATCCCACTCAATCCTAGGATGAAAACACATGAGTCTTGCAACTACCCATTAATACTATCTCGGGTGAGACGACGCAGTGCACCTAGTGGACTGCGTTGCCTTCTGGTTTACCAGGGGGGCCGATAGTTTTAGAGGCTTTGTTGGAAACTCGAACAGACGTGAACCTTGGGTCATTCAAGATTAGCTCAAATAAGGACATAAGTAACCAAAAAATGGTTCTTTTGTCTCTGGTATGAACATGAGAGGATTGAGTAGTTGAGATACGTTGAAGATCTGTGAAAATATATGCAACATCTGTGGGACATGGAGCAAAAGAATATTAAAGCAGAAAATAAATCAATGAAATACTAGAAGGGGATGTTGAGACCATGGAATCCCACAAAAGCAGATATAAAAAAATTGGCAAAGAACAAAAGAGATGGAGTTTTCACAGAAAGATAACAGAAACCATAGAATAACACACCACAAATATATTGAGAAATACGTGTTTACTGATTTGCATGAAGTCTTTTTTTGTAATTTTCCACATTTATTGCAGGAGTGGATACTAAGGTTGAAGGATAACCACGCAAAGAACTGGATCCAACAGTTAGAGTGGACCCCAATACAAATTGAGCAGTTACAACAGGTGAACAACAAATTCACCCGCGCAATAGATTTTTGGCTCGACAATATTGTGGCAGGCTTTATAATAGAGTTTGCAGTAGATATAGCGAAGTCATACAACATGATGGAGAAAGAGTTTCTATGTGGACCCTGAGGAAGGTACATTATATCACTATATACTTTGATTAAGATATTGTTATATAACAAAGGTGTAATGACAATGGAGTCCGACAACTAAACTTCCTTGCATGCATGGGGGAAGCACTGACAGAAAGAGGAGAAATGGAAGGAGGAAAGGATAAGGGAAAGAAGGAGGAACCCTTGGACCCAATCATGATGGATGATGACTAGATCAAGTGGATCATGGTGACAACTGGAAAGACGCGTAGCAGAGTACCCTACCAATACAAGGTGAATACCAAGAAGAGAGTCGTAGCCACGAGGGAAGGCTTGGCAAGTGACAAGGAAGAGATAGAGGATCTTTGGGTTCTGGAGCAGATTGATGAAATCCTGCATGTAACATATGAGAGGAAGACGAGAGGTCCAAGAATGGGAAGAGAAGGAAGCAATAATATCCATATTAATGTCACTGTGGAACCCATAAACCCATGTGCGATCAATACACCAAAGAGAACACCATCGTTTAGACAACCGAAGTTTGGAAGAAAGACAACAAGAAGTACATATACACAAGGAACAATAACTAGAGGATCCAATTCAGGCAGTATTAGTCAAGTATCTACACTGCGCAGAGGTAGTAGTTCAACGTTCAGAATGGCGGGACACGATCCCACCATCAGGTTACCAAAATTCAAAGGAGAAGCAACATAAGACCCTGAGAAACACTTGTTCATTTGTGCAAAGATCTAGGAAGCAAAACAAATCACTGATGAGGCACTACTACATATGGGCAGATTATTCCACGAAAATTTTCCATGCTTCCACTAGTTTCATCTTTTTTTTAAACAGGGCAAGATTTTTGTCGATATTGCCATGAAAGTTCATCTCAATATCCACGAACTTTTTTTTTACCTCTAGTCGGGATTTTCGTCGCAATAGCGATGATATTTCATGGCAATATCGACGAACATTTTGCCTATCTCATTGGTTGGTGTTAACGACTAGTTGACTATTTGATCTATATATACGTGACTTTAAGAGACTTTGTGACACAATTGCTATAGTTGCGACACTGTTCTTGGCTTTTGTTTGAGCTATTTATTTTTTCTGTCACCCACCGGTTGAACAAATCCAATTCTCGATCTACATAGCTCGGATTTTGAACTTGCAAGGTTAGTATGTTATTTTTTATTGATGTACTCATTTAACTTGTAAATTTTTGTTCAAATGTACAAATTTCATTTAGCTTGTTTTTTCCTTGATAATATATTATAATATGTGTAGTACCATATTTCATGTATTTGGTTTTTTGGATATATTATAATATACACTTCCTTGATGGTTCTCTGACGCAGGCGATGCTCACGCTGGTCCAAAACTGCTTCTAGCTGAAGCCAAATGGATCCTTCTTCAGCTAACTCTGGAAGGTTGGTTTGAATTTGGCACCTGGTTCCAATCACCTTCTTCAAGCATGAAACATGAAAAACATGATGTAAGAAAGAGATACACATACAGTTGATGAGAAGTGGACCAGGATACCAGAGAGAAGGAATGATTACAAAAGAGATGAATATCCAAGAAGACCTCCTACCTTCAGGAATCAAAGAATCTTCAATCAGTATGAAGGAAACTACAAAAGAATAGATGATGAACCCATATGGACTACATCGCAAAGAAGTCCACTTACTCCAAGGTATCAAAATTTCTTTCTTGGTCATTGTTATACTTGCAAAAATTTTGGACATAAGGCAATTAATTGCAGAATCAATGAAAGGAACAAATACGCAAGAAACATGAATGGTGTAAACATAAGATATGGAAATAATCATGGATTTGTCAACAGAAGTTATAATT
>JASDQU010308347.1:16323-36550 GCA_032191745.1 Picea mariana | reverse complement strand
ATGGGCTTACATTCCTGGTGAGAAAAGGAAAGCATTGCAACCTAAAAGTGAGAAGTGTATAGTTGTTGGTTATTTTGAAGATGTCAAAGGTTACAGACTCCTTCAATCACATTGTAATGAAATTATTATTAGAAGAGATGTTAAATTTGATGAAAATATCTTGGCCTGCGAGCCTAATTTGATGATTGTGCCTTCTTCGGCCTACGAGCCATCTTTGGCGTTTGTGACTTCTTATGATCTGGTTTCTTCTTCAGATGATGACAGTGAGGATGAAAATCCACCTCCGCCTGCTCACCCTCCTCCAGATGAGTCCTTTGAACCTGAACCAACACCAACTCCACCGCTTCCTAGATGGGTCCGTTCAACATGAGAAGCAGTTGGTGATCTTGTCAGTGATCCTTCAGATCAGCGTTGAACACGTTCACAGTTCCAGGAAGCCTCTTATCTTTTGGCTCAAGTTTCAGAAAATCATGATCCAGAGACATTTGCAGAAGCTTCAGGTCATCCAGATTGGGATACAACAATGAATGAAGAGTATCATTCTTTAATGGAAAATGATACTTGGGATCTTGTACCTCTTCCAAAAGGAAGAAAACTTGTTAGATGCAAATGGGTCTGCAAAACTAAGTATGCATCAGATGGAAGTGTTGAAAGACACAAGGCTCGGTCAGTTTCCAAAGGATTTTCCCAAGTTGAAGGAATTGACTATAATGAAACCTTTTCCCCTGTACCAAAAATGAATTCCATCCGCCTTATTCTTTCCCTTGCTACCTCACATAAATGGGAGGTCTATTAGATGGATGTTAAATCCGCCTTCTTGCATGGAGATTTGCAAGAAGAAATCTACATGGAATAACCTCCTGGCTATGTATAGAATGACTCTAGCCTTGTTTGTCACCTCCAGAAATCTCTTTATGGTCTCAAGAAATCTCTTCAAGCTTGGTATGCCAAAATGGATAGCTTTCTTATTGCCACTTGATTCTCTAGATGGAATTCTGATCCTAATGTCTATACCAAGAAAGTAGGAATCCATCTCATAATCCTTGTCCTTTATGTTGATAATCTTATCCTTACTGGTAGTGACTCAAAACTTTTAAACCATGTAAAAACCAGCCTTAAGAAGAAATTTGAAATGACAGACTTAGGCTTTTTTCACTATTTCCTTGACCTCCAAGTTTTGCAAACCAATGAAGGAATTTTTCTTTCCCAGTCTAAGTATGCTTGTGACCTTCTTCGTCACTTTCACATGGACAATTGTAAACCAACCCCTTCTCCCTTCCAGTCTGGAGTCAAGATTTCTTCCACCTATACTTCTCTTGAAGTTGATTCCACCCTGTACCATCAGTTAGTTGGTAGCCTCTTATACTTGACTCATACCCATCCTGATCTTTCCTTTGTTGTTGGTCTTGTTTCCCGATATATGAAAACACCCCATGAAAGCCATTGGAAAGCATATAAAAGGATACTTCGCTATGTTCATGGTAAAGTTTAGTTCAAGATACATTACAGTTCAGGGGGGAATCCTTTATTGGTTGGTTTCACTGATTCAGATTGGGCCGGCAACCTTAATGATCAAAAGTCTACTGCAGGTTATGTTTTCAACCTTGGTTCAATACCTGTCACTTGGGCCTATAAGAAACAATAGGATATTTCACTTTCTTCAGCAGAAGCAGAGTACTGAGTAGCGGTAAATGCAAGTCAGGAAGCCCTGTGGATTCGACAGATCCTTGCATAGTTTGGATTCCAGCACCAGCATCCGACCAGCCTTTGGTGTGAAAATCAGAGTGCCATCAAGCTCGCCAAAGACCCAGTTCAACATCAACATAGAAAACACATCGAGCTACCCATGCACTTCATCATAAAGCTCATTCATGATCAAGTTATTGAAGTGCTCTTTTGCCCTAGAGAAGATCAAGTTGCATACATTTTCACAAAGTCTCTTACAGAAGCGAAGTTTTCCAAACTTCGCTCTATGTTAGGAGTTCAGGAAGTTGTCATTAAGGGGGGATAGGTTCTAATGCCTCCTTCCTTCTCCTATTTTTTTCACTATTGTAAATCCTTCAATCCTATCCCAAGTTGTTCTTAAGGGGGGATGTTAGGATATTTAGACACTTAGGAGTTAGTTAAGATCTACTTGGTCTAATATGTTGTTAGATAAAAGTGTGTTTCTTTAGTATGCATTTGTAGTTAGGAAATCCGACGGTCACAATATGTTCCCGACATAGAGTGATCCAACGGTTCATACTCTCCTTGATCTTAACATCCATTGATCTATGGCTTGACACCTGATTGGTCCATGATCTCTATTTAAAGAGCATGGAGGGTCATTTGCCGATGATTGATTGTGAGAAACTCTCTTGTAAAATATCTCTGTAATCTTTTTCTTTGCATTGATAAACTGCTCCAAGTGGCTGCGTTGGCTGGGGTCCTGGATGTTTCCCCTTAGGGGTTTTACCACGTGAAAACATCGGTGTGTTGATATTTGATCTGGTTATGTGAGTGGTTATTGAAGGTGTTTGTCCTCTGTTGGAATACCTGTGTTGTCGAACAAAACTTTGCGAGGCACCATCTTTGACGCTTTATCGGTTCGATATATACTTATTTGACATTGTGGGCATTAATTTTCTAATGCATATTGTCCATAATATATAATATGATCATTAGGACATGCATCAATAGCCTGATAATCCATTCCATTTTCTTTCATAATCACGAATATTTCTCGATATGTGCGTGGAAAAATATTTAAGGTCGGTAATAGAACATCACCTAACAATATACAAAATTCTAAACAATATTAATCATCAATATATCATCCAATATACTAATTTATAAATTAGAAAACAATATCAATATAGGAAAAAATTGAACCTTTTAAGTATTTGTGAACATGCAGGCATAAATAATTAACAAATTAAATACCTTAGTATCTGTGTGAGACATGTGTTTGATAAACCATTCAAAACCTTCAGGTTCACCAACAACAATATAGCAAATAAAATATTTGTTGTTGAGCCTTCATAAAGAGGTTGACATGACTTCTCGAGTAGAGGATCAACATCATGACTATCATTCTGGTTGTCCTCATCCATTGGAGAAAATGTGTCTTGGATCAATCTATGTATCTCATCTTCCTGATTTGAATCACTAGCATTATCTCCATCCATATCATCATTAATAACTTGATCAACATCTTCAATATTCTGATCTCGAAGTTCATCTCCTTGTAAAGTAGTATTTCTGCTAGTACTTGGAAAATAACTCTCTGGAGGTCGACACTTTGGGGGAATCGTCTATATATTTAAAAACAACATAGAAAAGTTAGTGTGTATAGAAAATATAAAAATCCCGATAAGAAATATTACTAAAATTCATGACATATTGATTATTACAGAGAATACATTAAATATTGAATCATCTTACCAAGGGACGATATTCATAACCCCCTTCGGCATGCCCCGTCTCCCTACAATGTCGTTGGGCTGTTGTTATTAAAAGTATTCTATTTTTCAAGCCTTTGCAATCATAGCAAGGGCAATAACATTTTCCATCACCCCTCGCCTCTAATGTCGCTCTTAACCGAGCAAGCTTCCTGTCATTTTCGTTCATTGTGACAAATCCTTGTCTTGACAAGTAATTGTCCTATCTACACCATGCCAAACATTAAGTTGTCAATTTTTTATATTTTAGCTACTCCTTTCGATTATGAAATGTTTATTTACAGTGACCTACATCTTTATAATAAGGTCAACATATTTATAATAAGGTGATCATATGTGTAGAGGATCAACATCACGACGACATAGATAACATCTTTATAATAAGGTCATATGTGTACAAATGTTTTCTTTATAAAATAACGACATATATACCTAACATAATTTTAGGGTTAGTGTTTATGTATCTTATTAGTCCCTGCTAAAGCACGGAATATAGCAATCGATTGCAAGTCAAAATCATTTTGACTTTTGTAAATTTACAAAAATTTTAACAATGTTTTATAATGTTTTTCAACAAATATTTATTAATGAGAATTTTATATATAAATAAAAATATTTTTTTATTTTTAAATATTCAAAGGTCAAAAACTCTGAAGTGACTAATTTCCCCTGGTTGGAGGTGACAGTTAACCACAAAACTAAAAAAATTAAATTATTTATTTATTTTTTAAATCCACAAATAGCCACGTATTAATTAAAAGTACAAATAATGATTATGTTACCGGCATTCTATGTGTAGTAAATGTAAGAATACACTTTGGATTTTGAGACTTTGTTTCATCTCCTAATGAGTTGATGACTACACTTTCTCCATCGTCTATATGTACACACCCGATCACGTCAACCACAACATTTAGCCTCGGGTTTCACCGATTAGGGTTGAGTTTCAAGAGCAATTCCATATCTTTATCAATGAAAAGAGAGAGATATTATAGCTACAATTGAAGGGAAATGGGTATGTGGATTCCATAAACCTAGAATATTATGGAATCCACATACCCTTTTCCATAGAATATACTAACTAGATCCAAAAACCAAAGACATGAAATATGCTACTACACATATAATATATTATCAAGGAAAAAAAAAGCTACATGAAATTTGGACATTTGAACAAAAATTTACAAGTTAAATGAGTACATCAATAAAAAAAAAACATACTAACCTTGCACGTTCAAAATCCAAGCTATGTAGATCGAGAATTGGATTTGTTCAACTGGTGGGTGACGAAAAAAATAAAGAGCTCAAACAAAAGCCAAGAACAATGTCGCAACTATAGAAATTGTGTCACAAAGTCTGTTAAAGTCAGGTATATATAGATCAAATAGTCAACTAGCCGTTAACACAGACCAATGAGATAGGCAAAATTTCCGTCGCTATTGCCATGAAATTTCGTGGCAATAGCGACGAAAATCCCGACCAAGTTAAAATAGCCTATTCGTGGATATTGCGATGAACGTTTGTGGCAATATCGACGAAAATCCCACCCTATTTAAAAAAAGATGAAAATAATGGAAACGTGGAAAAATTCGTGGAATAATCCGCCCATATGTAGTAGTGTAGTAATATTAACCCATGTTTCTACATTTTAATATGAATTTCCATTCTTAAAATCATCCCTTCTATAGTACAACCTGCTATTCTCCTACTTCTTTCCCAATTCCTCCATAAACCTCTGTAACCAAATCATTTCTTTACTACCCTATGTAGCAACAACATACTTTGCTTATGTTGTTGAAAGTGAAACAACCTTTTGCAGTTTCGAAATCCAACTTACTATTGTTCCACCTATAGTAAAAAAATACCCTGTGGTGCTCCTCATGCTATCTTTATCACCTGCCATATCTGAATCAACATATCCCTACAGAACAATGTCTGAACCTCCAGAACAAAATGCATGAGTAGAAGTACCTCTCAAATACATGAGAATCCATTTTACTTCCTCCCAATGTTCTTTACCTGGATTGTTCATATACCTGCTCACAACTCCCACTGCATATGCAATATATGGTCTTGTGAAAACCATTGCATACATCAAGCTGCCAACTATTGATGAATAAGGGACCCTGGACATGTGTTTTATCTCCTCCTCTGTCTTGGGAAAAATTTTCTTAGTTAATTTTAAATGGTTGGCCAAAGGTGTACTAACTGGTTTTGCATTCTGCATTCTAAACCTCTCCAACACCTTCTCTATGTACTCACCTGAGCCAATGTAAATTTGTGATTTTTCCTATCTCTTGTTATTCTCATACCAAGGATTTTCTTTGCAACACCCAAATCCTTCATCGCAAATGAATTAGCTAATTTCTTCTTGAGAAAATTTATATCTTTCATATTAGACCTTGCAACAAGCATGCCATCTACATACAATAGAAAAATAATATAGCTTCTATTTGATAGCCTTTTAATATAAACACAGTGATCAAAATGACATCTACTATAACCTTGTTCTGTCATAAACTTGTCAAAATTCAAATACCACTGCCTTGGAGCTTTCTTTAGGCCATACAAGCTCTTCTTCAACCTGCATACCAAACTTTCCTTCCCTTTGACCTCATACCCATGTGACTGCTAGATATAAATATATTCCTCCAAATCCCCGTGGAGAAAATATGTTTTTACATCTAACTATTCAAGATGCAAATATTCTACTTCCAAAAGACTTAAGATAGTCCTAATTGAAGTCATCTTAACAACGTGATAAAATATTTCATCAAAATCTATACCTTTGTTTTGTGCAAGCGCATTTACAACAAGTCTAGCCTTGTACCTTTTTTTTCCTCCATCTTCTTCCTTCAACTTGTAAAACCATTTATTCTACAATGCTCTTTTTCCTGCCGGAAATTGAACCAAGTCCCAAGTCTATTTATTTACCAAGGAATCCATTTCCTCTTTCATGCCTTACTCCCACTTCTTTTTAGTGTCTACCTACATTGCCTCTTCATAACATTCTGGTTCACCAGAAGCAATCAATAATAATTAATAAAATGAAGGATAGTATTGTTCAAGGGGTCTACTTAACCTGGTAGATCTTCTAACAACACTTGTAGGAGTTTGAGGTACCTGCTGCTCCTATTGTTGTACATTTTTATTTTCTGGTACCTTTGGAATTTGTTTTTCATTGATCTCATCAAGCACTGTGTATTCTGGTTTTTCTTTTTCTTGTTTCTTTCCCTGCAACTAATCTTTGTACATGAACTTCTCATTGAATATGCCATCTCTACTCCTAATGATTTTGTGATTTTTATAATCCCATAAGAGACAACCAAAATCATTAACACCGTATCCAATAAAGGTACACTTCTTGTATTTTTCTTCAAGATTTGTTCCATTTTCTTTATCAATATGGACAAATGCTTCATAATCGAAAGTCTTAAAAATGAATAGTTTACCTTTTTACCTGTAAATGCCTCCTCTGGAATGACACCATCCAAATAACTTGAAGGTCCTCTATTTATCAAGTAAAAAACATTATTTACAACATCTTCCGAAAACTGTAAGGTAAAACCAACATGCAATCTCATACTCCTTGCATGGTCCATGATTGTCCTATTCATCCTTTCTCTCACACCATTTTCTTGTGCTGTTCCTGGAACTGTTTTCTCTCTATGAATCCCATGGTATGAAAAATAGTCATCAAAATCCTTGCTCCAATATTCACATCCATTGTCTGATTTGAGACACTTCAATCTTTTTTCCATCTCATTCTCAACCAAAGCTTTCCATTTCTTAAAAGTATAAAAAACATCATATTTTTTTTGAATGCAATAAACCCAGGTTTTTCTAGTTGCATCATCAATAAAAGTAACATAATAACGAGATCCACCAAGATATGATACCTGATCTTCTCCCCATACATTTGTATGCACAATCTCTAACCTTTCACTCTTATTTTCTTTTCTGACTCTAAGAAATCTGACTCTCTTTTGTTTTCCATAAACACATTACTCACATAAATCCAAATCAATTTGTCTAATATCTGGAAACAAATTTATTTTGTGAAGTATCTAAATCTCGTTCTCACTCATGTCTCCAAGCCTATGATGCCACAATGTTGTATCCATTCCTGTAGAAGCTAAACAGATAGAAGAATCAACATTACCAGTACATAAATACAATGTACCTACCTTATTGCCTTTTGTTATCACCAATGATCCTTTGGTGACATTCCACACCTTATCTATAAATATGGATATACAACCTTCACTTTCCAACTTCCCTGTTGAAATTAGATTTTTCCTTAGATCTGTAGCATGTCTTACCTCTTTCAACAACCACTTGTTTCCATTCCTTTTCTTTATTTTTACCTTTCCCATTCCAACAATTTTGCAGGGTGCATCATCACCCAAATGAACCTGTCCAAAATCAACTTGAACATAATATATAAAATGTTTCCTATGGGGTGTGGCATGAAATGAATCCCCTGAATCTACTACCCAAGACTCATAAATATTATCTACAAAAAGAATCAAAGCATCTTGTAACACATCACCTGTTACATTTTCTTCCTGATTTTTCTCCTGCTGTCCATCTCTTTATTTCTTTGGTGCTCTGTAGTCTTTCTTCAGATGTCCTTTCTTTCCACAATTGCAACACTCTATATTTCCCATTTTGGATTTGGATCTGCCCTTCCTAGAATTCCCATGGTTCCGTGAGCCCTTTCCTCTATCCTTTTTTCTTACCCTATTCTCCATGTTTAACGCATTCCCTGATGTCTCACCTATGATTTTCCATTGCATTTCCTCGCTAAGGATAACACCAACAACATCATCAAATTTTAAAGTGTTTGAACTAGAGATAGAGTTAATTACAACCATGACCAAGCCATTCCAACTTTCTGCAATGAACACAAGATTAGAAGAACCCTGATCTCATCATCAAAGTCCACTTTTACAAAACTTAGTTGATTAATAATCGTATTAAATTCATTTAAATGATCTGCAGCAGATCCACCTTCTGCATATTCATATTAAATAATATCTTCATTAGAAATACCTTATTGGATGTCGAGGGTTTTTCATATAGTTTATCCAATGCATCCATCAACTCCTTTTTTTTTCTTTTCTTTCAAAATATTGAAAGCCACCAACACTGCCAGGCTCAACCATATCATTCCTAGTGCTTTTCTGTCAAGAACCTCCCATTATTCATCCTTCATGGCCGTCAGTTTATTTTCTATTCCACCCAATGGTAGGAATAGATCCTTTTGATATAAATAATCTTCCATCTTCATCTTCCATAATTGGTAGTTTTGGTTGTTAAATTTATCGACCCTAAACTTTCCATCTTCTGCCATTTCTCCCACTCGAACCAGGAACCCTCTTTTCCTGCGAGTTACCTTTCACTCTGATACCAGTTGTTATAAATATAGGATCATGGAGAAATGAAATAAAAACAAATGTATAAATAAAACACACAAGATAAAAAATACAATAAAGACACAGATATACATGGTTCACCCAGTGTGGGTTACGTCCACTAGAGAAATTTCCAGGTCCTTCCTTTTTATTATCTAGCCAAATGAAGGGATACAACCTACAACACACCCACTGTAACTTCCTCTTCTTTCTCTCATAGTCTTCTCTCTCAGAATACAATATTTGCAATGATGCATAACCACAATAAATTTCCCTCATAAAAGAGGGTTTCCTTCTAGGGAAAAAAACTCTAACATAAATTCTATCGTTAGATCTTCGACCTTATAATGAACAGTCTAAATTTACTATGAAATTACAATATACATTTACAAGGAAAAATTTTCTTCAAGGGTTTGCTTGCCCCCGGACCCCCCATCTGGGGGGATGATCCCCCTTGCAACCCCTCCGCGTGGAGGGGTGTACAGTATTATGGGGATTACAGTCTTCATGGGGTATAAACACGGCTGAAAACAAATACCTATGAATCAGGAAGATAACTAGGCTCCACAACCAATATTATCCCCAAAGGAAAAATTTTGCCTGAAGATAAGTCACTTTTCTTTAGTGAGAAGGTTCGTAGTTAAATAATACTTCTCTTCATTTTTTTGCATACTTGTTGCTTTGGAGAAAATACTAAGGATGTTTTTCAATGTCTCTGCATCCCTTATTAAGCCCATATTGGAAATAAGCACATCGTTGACAAAAATAAGATGTGTGATCTGGAGCATTTGTAAAAGTTTTATCCCAAAGAAAGTGCCTTGTCTTCTATCCTCCTCAATTTCTCTACTAAGTCCTTAAAAAATTAAAATAAAAAGTAGAGGATAAAGTGGACACCCTTGCCTCAATCCTCTTTCAGAATGAAAAAAATTGTGAGGCTGAACCATTTATAAGTACTGTGAAGGATACAATGGAGATACAACTCATGACCCACCTGATAAAAGGAACTTCAAAGCCAAGGTGAGTTAACAATATCTGAATATAGAGACAACTTAATCTATCATAGGCTTTTGAAAGGACGATTTTTAGCATAACTCCCTTCAAATTCCTAGATTTAATGTTGTGCAAGCCTTCTTGAGCTACACCAATCGCTTCATGAATTTGTCTGCCTTCCAGAAATCCAAAATTTTCACTTGATATATGTTCAAAGAGGATTCACTTCACCTTCCTAGGTATGATTTTAGATACAATTTTGTAGGTGCAGTTACAGAGTGAAATTGGACGAAACTCATCCAAAGAACCAGGGTTATCATTTTTTTAGATCAGGTCTATGAAGGTGGTATTAAATCTTACAGGGATTCACCTAGAGGATCTAGTGTTCTCTACCATCTTGAGGATATCCTATCCCAAAATGTCATACAACCCAAGGAAAAATTCAATAGTCCACCCGTCTGGACCTGTACTTTTATATTTTTGAAAGCTGTGAAGTGATTCTTTTAATTCCTCTTGAGAAACTTCTTCCATCAATCATCTATTGTCTTCTTACTCTACAAATCTTGGAAAGAGTTGGGCCATCCTAACTACCTCTGCAATGGAAGCATAATTCTCAACTCTAAAAAGATCTTGGAAGTGGTTTTTTCCTAGTCTGGCCATCCCCTCAAAAGAGTTCTCCATATTTCCTTGTTGATCCACCAGGCTCCATATGGTGTTAGAAAATCTCCTACATTTTGCAAAGGCTTGAAAAAACTTAGTATTCTCGTCCCCTCTCTCCAACCATATAGATATGATTTTTAGTCTCCAAGTTTCTTCCTTTTCCTTAAGAAGTTTGTTCCTCCTTTCTTCCAACCGATGAAGTGAATCCTTGGAATCATTAGTTAAGAATCCCCCTCCTTCCTCCTCGTAGATCCTTTTCAAGGTAGTCTCAATGTCTTTCATCTCCTGATCTTTACTTTTCCTTTTCTAGAAATCCCATAACTTGAAATTTTCCTTTATCCTTTTTAAATTGTCAGCAAAATGGAATGCAACAGATCGAAAAATATCTTGATTGAAAGGAACCCTATTTTCCTTAGTAAGAGTGATGAATGACTCATATTTCATCCGGGTCCTGTTGAATTTGAATGGGCTTGCTGACTTTGGCGGACCCTGTTTGATTTCCAGGAAAATTGAGAAATGGTTAGAAATCCCCCCACTATCGATCCACTGTTTTAGAATCATCTATTTCTCCATCAAAGAGTCAGCTACCAGAAAATGGTATAGTATTTTAGCTACTCGGTCCTCCCCCACCCTGTTGTTCCTCCAAGTGGGATTGAGTCTAGTGGGTTCTACATCAGTGAGATTGGATTTAGACAACTTTTGTATGAAGAAACCAACAAGGGGATCTGATCTCACATGAGGATCCCAAACTTTTGATTGGAACATAGAAAAATTTAAGTCTCCTCCTATAATGACTATGTATCCCTTCATAAAAATCTTGTTTATAAGGTTATCCCAGAAAGGAACTGTATCCTGATATGGTCCATAAATATTGAAAATTTGAAACACTTATACTAATTCTAGCACTGTGAGGGTTAAACCTAGGCTGGACTCCAAACCTAAACAATTGTTTTCCTTCATAGTTTGAGAGTTCCACCCCATAGCCAGTCCTCCCGATCTACCTTTAAAATCCAGTGTTACAAACTTCCAGCCTGGGAGAAAACTCTCCAGGTGAGATTTTACTTCCTCCCCTTCCCCCAAGGTCTCTTGAAATAACAATACTTCAGGGTATTCAGAGATTACCACCCTTTTTAATGCTGGCATTGAATCATTCTGAACCCTTCCTCTGGGAACAAACTACTCTAAGTTCCCATTCAATCGACTGTTGTTTACCTGCCAAAAGGTCAATCTTGGCCTTTGATTAAGATTTTGAAATCAAGGATTTCCTCCCCTCCCTCCTCTATCACGCAACCTAATAAACTCCTTACCTAGACCTCTTGAAGATACATGTTTCTTTTGGGACCGGAGGAAGTATCTAGAGGACGAGTTTTATGAAGACAGGGAGGAGGAATCTTCCTCAATATGACAAAATCTCTTAGAGATCGAACCCTCCACTAGTAGTTCACCATGAGAAGGAAGATCCTCCGGTCTTGCCAAATTGTGAGAGGGCCTTGTAGATATGGAAAAAATTATAATAGCCTCTAACCACTCATTTTATGCTAAATTAAAATTATTTATTAAAACAGTAAAGGGAGGAGTAGGAGGCTAAGAGTTACCCTGGAGCAGGCCCATTGAGCAATCAGGGGTATACTTTACTAAGGTTATCCTTCGTCTGAGTATGCTATGTTGGTGTCTTGATTTGTCGCCACTACAAGACTCCTCTGTCGGGAGTCAATGTTCACCCGAGATTCTGCCATTCTCAACTCCGAGCTAATATGTTCCTCCTCACATACATCCCTTGTTTTCCCTTTTCCTTCCTCTCAACTAGTATATCTTTCCAAAGCTACCTTATTCACCCTGCCTCTAGTTCTCAGTGTAGCTTGCAATCTATTGCCAAATGCCCATATTGATGGCATATTCAACACCAAAAAGGAACATTTTCATAGTCCAACTTCTAGGTATGGGAGTAATTACCCCATTTCAGATCAACTCCTTCACCCAAACCTTCTATGACATTAAAACATACTAGAATCCTAGCCACTTTCCTTTGTTTTGTTTCCTCAAAAGTCATGTCTGCTTCCAGGAAATCCCCTAAGAAATTCCCAACTGATTTGAAGTGCTCCCGTGACCAGAATTGCAATGGCAGAGCCAACAAGTGAATCGAAACTGGAATTTTATCCATCTTTTCTTTTCTTGCATCGAAAAGAGGGTTATAAGGCTTCAAAAGTAGGGGGGATTTATTAACACTCCAATGCTTACCCAATACCCACTTAGCATGTTCCAACAGCATAAAGTTGAAGGCAAACCAATTCCTTGTCAATTGTATAATCTCTGGAACATACCCGAGATGTTCCTTCCAAGAAAAAAGTGCCCAATCAACCATCATTTTTAGGAAAACATATCTACCACTTTCTCTACCAACCAGGGTTTGATTTTCCATCCGAATTACTTGGTCAAAACCTACATCTTCTCCAAGAAAAACACTCCCTAAATTACCTTTGGATTTTAAGCTTCTTTGTTTTTGGCTCTGCTAACCACCCAGCTTGTGCCCTTGGCCACTTGCAACTGTAACTTCATCGTATCCAAGAGACCCCGAAGACCTGGTAGGCGGCCCACTATTCTTCTTCTTCCCACTGCATCCTCGATCTTCCTATACATAAATGGAGGTAGAGATGAATCCTGAAGATGAAAATTGTGGATATTGCATAGACGGCCTGGAAGGGGATCAGGAAGAAAATCCAACTAGCGTCCCTACTTCTGTCTCCACCTCTGGGATACTAAAATCCCATCCATGCCTTCTTGTGTTCCCAAAACCCTTCCGAGGAAGTGAGGGAACGTAGAGGAGATAAACATCTTCCGCCAAAGTACTCCTATCATCTGAAAAAACCAATTGAGTTCTTTGTGGAGAGATAAACCCTAACTATGGATGGATCATCCCAGTTGACTATAATCCCGAGAAATCCCTTGATTCCACCACAATTTCATCCTTGATCACAGAAGATGGTAAGGAAGAAGGTAAAGAGGTACTACTTGGAAAACCATATTCCCCACCCTCCATAATCGAAGACTGATGAGTCAAAATTCCTTTCTTTCCCATCCCGACAGTGTAGCACACCTTTTTTGTTACTAAGGTTTAATCGTTCTTAAAAGAAGACTATAACACCACTTTGTACATAACTCATACAGATGTTATTTAACCCACATGCATTTAAACAATAAACACATTCAACACAGAGTATTCATATGAATTACTGCCATAATCAACAAGCAATTAGATTTTCATATTAATTCATATACACAGCGGAAAACATGATACATAAGCAGCACAGTCATGCAAAACATGATTAAAGCATAATAAGATACTTATCTTTATCAATGGTAGATTCCACCAACCAAGTGCAGGCCTTCCACAAACCTCCCAGCCTTAGACCACACTGCTCATCAGCTTAGCAGTGGGTCACCCCCGAGCTGGGACTAACCTTCACCCCAAGGCAAGGAAATATAGGCTAGGCTGAGGTTACAGGGAAAACAACAGACAACCACAAGGAAGGAATTCTCTCCCAGGAACCTCCCACGCTCACTGCCCACAGACCCTCATTCCCCACATGCCTGTTCCACCCCAGGAGAATACACCTTCTCTGTCACTTGGACAGTCCTTCGGCTGCTAATCTCCCTTGCCTTGGGTTACAAGAACAGGCCGGACCAGAAGTCTCCGGGTTCTGTGGCAGCTACAGGGTTCCTTCTAGGAGTCCTCTCCTTCCTTCGCACACTCTCTCACCTGGAGAGAATCGCTCATAGGCCAACAACTTGTTCTACCAACCTCAATCACCTCTCTCACCTAGAGAGAGTGTTGCACCACTAGACAACAAGACCCCACACAGTCCAACACTGCGTGGTCACAACAACCCACGGGGAAAACAGACACGAGCTTTCCAACAGGTTCAACAATGGCAGGTCACTTCTTATTTCCCAATCCGCCAACATAGGATAGACTCATGCTCTGGTTGTCGGGGATGCGTGACAAACAATCCACGCAGGGGTAAACGCAGGTTCGAAATGTTCAGACAGGGGATGTATCGGCTATCCTGGAACAAACACAGATACACGCCTTTTCGGTTCAGAGGATGCACAAGGGTTTCTTTGCAGGAGTTGGACCAGTTCACCTTCTGCCAGTCCGAGGGTCGAATCGAGGAGGAGGAGGAGAAGCCTTTCTCATGGCTCACCCTAGCCGTTTATTCTCATGCGTCTGGGTTGACACTTATCACCCATGGCACTGCATGCGTTCCACCAACACACATCACCCTTGTACGTCCTCCCTTGCCAACACTTAGGATAAAACACAACATGCACATGTCTTTTTGGAATAATATTAAAATATTATTTCCAGGCTTAAGCCCCCAGGCTCAACACTTAGCCCGTTTCCCACCTTCCAGCCCCTAATTCCTTGCCCACTCTATGGATGCTTAGTCCCCCTTCACTCATTCATCGTGGTCGGTCTACACCTAGCGATGTTTATATTTTATTAAATGTTCTACATGATTACATAAACAACAGCAGGCTCCTGGCATTCAACACTTAGGCTCCTTGGCCTAACAACACATAAGCCTCCAGCTTATAAGAACTTGACTCACCAGCCTATAAATCATAATTACAATTCCTTTCAGAACATGGTTTACTACGGGGCTCGGCCTTGGGGACACTACAATTCCCCTCCCCTTATTTTTTCACTGTCCTCAGTGCAACTTTACACAGCATCTGCAAGCTTTTCAAAAAGATGCGGGTACTCTGCCCGCATAACATCTGCATGCTCCCATGTCGCATCCTCAGGACCGTACTAGGCCCACTGTACCTTTACAAGCTCTATAGCTCGATTCCAGAGATGTTTGCTTTTCCTGTCCAATATGCACACATGATGCACTTGCATGACACCTTCTGGTTCCACCTGAATCATATTCCAATCGATTACATGATTAGCATCAGGTATATATATTTCTTAAGTAATGAAATNATATACAAACAAATTCAATAACATTAAAACTGTATACAACGTACACAACATAGAATAAATAGAGAATTGTACTTATCTTTTGATTGAGAGACCTTCCACCCCGGAGCAGAGCTATGACTCCATCGGGCAATGGCTTCCCAAGATAGCCATGGTCCACAATCCTTATCCACATGGTCTAGGACAAGGTACCAGACCTCAGTAGCACTCCAACCATTCAAACCTCGGCAGTACTCCAACCAATGGTCTCTCATTCCCCACATGCCTGTCCACCTGGGAGTATACACCTTCACAAGCACAGTCCATCGGTGCTACACCTCCCTTCCTTGGGCTTGGCAACAGGCCGGACCGGAAGTCTTAGAGCACCGTGGCTCCAGGAGTTCCAACTGCCCTCAAGGTTTCCAAGCAGCATCTTCCCGAGATACTCTTTGTAGCCAACATTTTAAGTTTTATCAACATCATCTCATCTGCATCAACCACATGCAGTTATCATGAGAGAACATACACAGATTCATTTAGGAATTCCAATTAATTCGAAAGGAAATTCAACTTTTATTCCCAAAACATGACATCCTATTTCATGATTCATCTTGGCTGTTGCCACATTATGAATGCAGTCATCCTTGTGATTTTTCCACAGGCACAAAACTGCCTACAATTTTCTTGCAAGACTTCATCTTGCATACTGCCAACAAATTGTCGGTATTTTTTGTATATCATAATTCAATATGTACAACATCTTATGAAATAATATTAGAATTTCTGCACCTGGCAATTCAATCACAATTACCAAACAACTTGACCAATAGAATGACTCGTCATTCTATGCATATGCATGTCCACAGTTAACAACAGTAAGTTCATTATTTCAATTTTCTGAACATAAAATTTTATGTATTCTCCATTCTTGTGACTACCTGGCTTGTAACTTTTCTATTGCAGTGTTTAACAGTTCCTAAAATGTTCTCAATTTCAGGGGTTAGCAACATGTCAACCATCAACATAATTATTTCCATGCATTAATATATATGCATGTACTTACCAAACATATTCAACCATTGCACTTAGTATGCAATTATCACTTATTATGCATGAGTGTGATTCTCAATGTATTCTTATTCAGTGCACCTTGCATTGAATTACATAATGCTCTCTATCTCAGTCATGTATCTCACCATCCATGGGTTGGAATTCTGGCCAACGTGTTGCCACATTCTCCATACACTTCCTATTATCTTTCCAATTAATTGGATGCCTTCCTTTCCGACCCGAACACTACACCAAGAATATAATTCTGCGATATTCGTTAGTGTTAGCAAAAAGGTTGCAGCCCAAGTTTATTCAAAAGTAGGAAGCTTCTGGTACCTGATGTGGCTCAGAATCTTTCCATATATGTACCTTGCCATATCTAACCATGTCCTGGTCTCATACATGACTAGCTTTCTTGCATTCATTCTTGTAACAAGTTCTTATCTTTTAATTCTTTGGTTATTACCCCATAACCAAATTAACATAACATTCTACTATGTCGATGTGTGCATTCAGAAGCTAAAAATCTTTGAATTAACACAGGCCTACAACCTTTACCACATCCGGTGGTATGCATTCAAATAATGTAATCATGTGATTTAATAACATAGCTCTGGCTAAGGAAATTCTTACCATAATTTCCTTTCAACAATTATGCAAAAAGAGTGATAAAACTCATACCTGCATGACTGCCATTAAAAATTATACTACCTGAATATCTGATAGCAGTAGAAGCTTTCATGCTTCTTTTATCAGACTTATAACCAGCTCTTCAGCTCTCCGTTGCTTCCTTCATGAGGTAGAAAAATTACCAACAACACCTGCGACATGCAAGCATTCTTTCCTTGGGCTGGCCAAACAAGCCATAACATACTCGCTGCCACAAATTGCAGCAACTTCTTTCTCCCTATGACCCTTTTTCTTGCGGATCCCAGAAGCATTCAATTCTTCCAGGATTCCTACAAGTTTCTCCTACATGGCCACTGGCTATGACCACGCGCCTATCCAAAAGGTGTTTCAGGATTTCGCGTATCGGGTGTTTCGATATGAGTCACCCTCGACTCTCTTTATCCCTGAAATCTGAAACAAGAGTCTAGCGCATCCTAGATCTTCCTTTAACTTCCACCGGTGTGACCTCTAGCGAAATTCGAGGATTATCTCTCCTCCTTTCTCCCGAGGTCCGAACTCACGAACCCCTGTTGTCTCAGATCAAAGGTCCACAGCTTTTCGGGTCCGACGGTCCCGGTCAATTCTTCGCGAGTCGACAATTTGCGTTTCGGGTTTTCGAAAAACAGTTTCCCCTACTTTTCTTCTGGTCTCTAGTTTTCCGAAATCTACGTGAGTCAGATCCAACAAATCAAAGCTCCTCGTAATCCAACGGTGTGGATCCTTTTTCTCGTGAATTGGGACTTCACGGTTCATGAATTTAGAAAGCAGTTCTCTTCCCTCTTTCAACTTCCGTCTTCATGAAATTCAAGTGCGTCAGATCAACAACTGACACTCACCGTGATTCAATGGTCTAGATCTTTCCTCGCGAATCGTAAGTTTGCATTTCAGGATTTTTGAGAACAACTTCCTTTGTTCTCCCAACTTTCGATTCTCTGAATTCTCGATGAAAGGAATCAACGGTTCGATCTTCCCTGAGATTGACAGTTCAATACCTCCCGTGAGACTTCGAGTACTGAATGACACTTAGCATTATCTTCCTCGCATTTGGTTGGATCCGACGACTCACGGATTTTCGACACTTCTTCCTGGAAGCGCTCCACCGTCCGATTCTATCCTTGTTAATCTCTTTTCGCGATTCGGGACTTGGAGTGACCAAGAATTTGGCCTGCGCTCCACGTTTACGATCCCTAAATTCACGAAATGATCCAATGGTTCAAACCAACCACGATCAATGACCCAAATTTATTCTGGATCCTAGGGTGGCGAGTTTCTCCATCCCCTAACCACCTTTCCACTTCTGGCTATCTTACGGTCCCCGCGATTTCGCGAGTTCTCCATGGAGAATTCCGACCGTTCGTTGAAATTCTCAATGACTTATTTCCAAATATCTTGGCGTCAATTCTTCTGGAATTGACTTCCTCCCTAACTTGAGGGATTTCGAATAATTTGAAGGCTTCGATGGTGTTTTCCCTTCTGAGCTTTAGTTAGTGAAATTTTAAGTTCACCTTTCCGCACACTTGCGCTCTGCGTGCGAACTTGCACTGTTTCCCCCTAAGTTTTTAACTTAATTAGTCTCAAAGGGACTCGACCCTTCAGTGTTTTCCAAAAGACTTTTTGGTGTCCTCCTATCACCCTCTACGCTCGTCTCCTGGAGTCTTTTGAACTTAAAACAAGTCCCCTCTATAAGCACTCCTTGCGCTGGATATGTGCACTCTTCATACCAAAAGTTCCATGCTATCTCTTCTGAGCTTTGTTTTCTGAACTGGAAGAATTATGTGAATCTTCCATTTCTTTGCACTTTGCGGCAATTCAAATCAGTTATGGCACTCGTCAACCTTCTGCAATACAAATGCGCAGACGACTAGAATTTTTCAAGCCTTCATTTCTTGACAATTCCTTCATCATTCATAAACAATCCAATTTATGAAAATGTTTCAATTTCACGAATTTTCTGAGCTCTGCTCGGCTCTGTACTTTTTGGGACTTCGGGACTTCGGAATCTCGGTCCACGAAGATCCAATAGTTAAACCCTTGTAACCAAAGTCACCTTTCGCAACGCACGATCTCGTGAGTTCATGAATCGAAGACCCTCGACTCATTTCCTCCAAACGCCGATACCCGAGATGCGAAACGGGTATGGCTCCCTCCTCGCTAGCGCCTACTACACATGACCGTAGGCTAGGGCTAAGTGCTAGCACTTCTCGCTACTCGCACCTTCGCGAGTTGTGGCGTCCAACCCTGGCACCTTCCTTTCACGAAACCCCGAGAAGCGATGTTGACTTTTCTCCTCACGTTCTCGCTACTCGCGACTTCGCGAGTTTCAATGTCGAGCTCCCGTGCTCTTATCTCGCGAATCTTTGAGACCCAAAAAGTCAACGGAGTGTTGACTCCCTTCTCTAGGCGATGCATGTCTGCCTATCTATCATGCGGGCCCCACCTTATGGCTCTGCCATGTGTCTACATGAGCCTCAGCTCTCGACACTTCGCGACTTCTGTAGTCGAAAGTGACCCCTCTTAACCTCCGAACCCCTGAATGCGGGATAGACAATGGGGTCCTTGATCCAACAATCCTCCCTTGACCCGTATCCAACGGTTGTCTCTGCTCCTCGTGACTTCGCGACTTGGAGCACCCAACTCTTAGGCCCTCACCCTCTGAACTTCTGAGTTCGCGAGACCCAAATCCTGGATCTCTTCAGCACTTCGCCGACTCCGCGATTGCTACCACCTGTCCTCCTCAGATGGACGGCTGCGATTCTCTCGCGACTTCACCACTCGCGAAGTCGAGGGACTTCCTTATTTGACCTCCGATGTCCGAATCCCCGATAGAGAGGATCTTGTGACACGTGTCCTTCCAATCGGACGGCTCAGATTTATTTCGCCTTGTCGCGATTTCTGAGGTCGAGTGCCCGGACTCTCGTCCTCCAGACCCCCGAACTCCTGAATGTCGATATCTTGATATGAACTCCTTCGGGACTTTCGCTCTGCTTATGAGGATTTAAACCTCGAGCTCCTCTCGACATATTTGACGACTATTTTGA